>VXBW01005312.1:3325-79698 GCA_013400375.1 Thinocorus orbignyianus
GCGCCGGGGCGGCGGAGGCCCCGCGGCGAGGCGGTATGTGCTCCCCGGGGAGGGCGGCCGGGGCTGGGTGGGGGGGACGCGGCTCTCCCTCGGTCTCTGAGGTGAGGGTCCCCGGCGTGGAGCAGCTCCCCTCAGCCGTCCGGAGAGGGGGAAAATAAAAGGAACTTCTGTTGAAGTGCAGCGCCCTGGGGAAAAGTGGGAAATAAAAATAAGTTGAGGCGGGTTTTGGGGCTGAGGTGCCGGCAGCGGAGCTGTGGGCAAAGGGCGCCATGGCCCCCGCTTGCTTCATGACCTGCTGGGCACTTTGCCCATGATTTTTTATAATTTTATTGCTTTGGAAAGCCGTGGGGGCGTCGGACAAGCTGCTGGGCCGACCCCCTCGGCCACAGCGATGCACTAATTTTATTTATTCCCAAGCTGCGCGTCCCTGGGGCCCGGTTGGCGTGGGCCAAGGACGTTCTGGAGAAGTATTAGTAATGGGCATCTCCGAGCACCTTGGTGCCACCACCCTTCGCCCCGATGTGGTCCCCAGTGGACTTGTGAAATGGCAGGTTTGTCGTCTCCAAAGACAGATCGCTCTCCACACCCGCCACCTTGAGAAACCACGCTTCTGTCTCCTCCAAAACGAGCTCCTTTGGTGCCCTTTTTTTGAAGTAGAAGGGGTTAAGTTGTTTTGTGCGAAGCGAGGAGGGGGGAGAGAAAACGGGCAGGTTACTCACCTCTTCCTGAAAATGATTAGGAAACAATGGTAATGGGGATGGTTGTACATGGCAGAGGGACAGACCAATTATAAAATGGGCTTAGTGGTAGTTGTAATGGGAGAAGAAAATCCTGCGGGTAATTGCAGTGTGTCAAATTGCTTTTTAAGCTTGGAGTGGCTGAAAACCACCTTGATTCTCCTAATTATGTACAACAGCACAGCATTTTGAAAGAGTGTTTCCACCTTGTTTATAGTCGAACAGAAACGCAGGGTGGTATCTTTCGAAGTGTTGTCTGGGTGTATAACTTTGGACCTTATATTTCAGTTGAGAAATAGAAGTTGAGTGTCTTCTTAACTGGAAATGAAGTGACAGTGAGCTCAAACTGTTGCCCATGGGGTTTACTTTACAGTTTAAGTTACTGTATGGAGCCGATATCTGCGGAGTCTCATGGAGTCTTGCTTAATTCTGCAATCGGTTGCAGGGGAGGGAGAGAGGGAGGCAACCATTAAGTAAATGGTCATGTTTTGGGTGAGGCTGTCTCTTGTCTTGAGCCTTTTCGGTGTTCACCCCTGTCGTCCTTCAGCACATTATGGTATGGTGTGTTTTTTTTACCGTCGGTCGATTTTATGTTTTGATGTTTTTCTTTCTAAAAGCAACAGTTTTTGCCAGAGTTTGAGAGATTTTTGTGGTGCTTTGTTTCACGTTGAAAAATCCACTGGGAAAATGATAAAACTACAGAGGAACCGCTCGTGAAAAAAAAGTTGTTTTGAACTAGTGAGAGAAGGTTTTTTACTGAAAAATTCTTTAAGGTATTTGCATCTTCCTTTTTTTTTTTTTTTCTGTTTGTCATGAGTTTTGTTTTCAGATCTCGGGGCTGAGGCAACAACTGCTTGCTGTGCTTGCAACTGGCAGAGCACGAGCCTCCCTTTCCTTCCCTTCTTTCTGCTGTACTGGGCCCTGACGAGACATCCAGCCTTAAAAACTTGAGTTATCCTAAATCGGCTCCGAAGCTGCAGCTGCTTATCTTGGGCAGGACGCTTTTTGTGTGCTAAAGGGTAAGTCGCTGCTGCTGCTTTCTCTGGAGCAGGGCTTCATGGAGGAGCAGTTCCTCTTTGAAGGCAAAGCTGCCGTGTTCAGGCTTTCTTGCTGCAGCGCAGGGACTACGCCAGGGCTACAGGAGCATCTGGGGTGCAGTGGTGGAGCTAGGAGAACGTGATTTGAAAGTCCTCCAAGCCTCGCAGATGACAGCTTGTGCAGATCTTCTAGAAGGCAGAGAAGTGGATTAGAAGGGTCAGAGAAATGGCGTTAGTTTGCATCGACTTTTATAGCTGAAGCCTGTGTTTGTCTCAAAACCCCCCCCCAATCTTTCTGTGTTGTTTTTTTTTCTCCCACCCTAAGGCAGGGATCTCTCAGTTTGGATTGAGTTTGTGGTTGTTGAGCGATGAGCCATGGGAGTGGTATCATTAGATGCCAGTTAGCTTGAACATTATTTCCAGACCCATGCTTATACAGAAGTGCCTGTTTTCTAATGTGCTCTTTTTTTTTTCTTGCGTTGGATATGAAAATTGCCAAGTCCATGATCTTGGCACTTGAATTAGAGGGGGAAAAAAAGAAAAAAGAGGAAAAAAAAAAGAAGTAGACATCCAGATTTGAAGAATGTTGTTGGCCTGGTATAGCCTGATGTTTCAGTATTGCTGCAAACTCATACTTCAGTGGTGTGCGTTACTCTTGGGATGCTTCTGTGTATATATAGGAAGCACGATACATGTAGAAGGTGTAGAAGTGTAACCTTTTCTCTCCTCACCACAGCTGTATTCAGGGGAGGAGACTACAGTAGGACTTTTGGGTGAGCTGATAGAAAAGACTTTGTAAGAAAAAAGCGGGATTTCTCTCTGTATCAGAGGAGAAGCTTTGATCTCCAAAGCAGCTCTCGCTTCTTGCAGACGTTAGCTGAAGTTTCTCAGCTTTTGCTGGCAGATTTTGTTGTTTTCACTGACAGTCTTGGTAACTCGCTGGAGTTTTGTTGGGCGTGCGAGGAGCAGCAAGGACTTTCCCCTGCCGGAGTGATTCAGCACAGGAGTGGCAGGAGGTGGAGTTCACATTTCCAGCCTTGGTTACGATCCGTTCCGTAGAATCCTGAAACTTTGCTACTGTGCGCCAGTGATTTACTGTGCTTATCCTTTTAATGCCACTGATGTGCTTTGGAGATTACTTGCTTCCTTAAATCTTACTTAAATGTTCCTTCGCAGATAAAGTGGTTGACAGAGACTACATGTACTGAAATTTGAAGTCTCTTGCTTATCAAAAGTCTGCAGCAGCCATCTGAAAAGCTCTAGAAATTCTCAAGTCTCCCGTACTGGAGGGGCTGATCTGTGTAGAGGTAAAAACGGTTTATTCTTCAATATGGGCCTGTCCTGCAGGCAAAGCTTCCCACTGTGCCAACCTTTGTGATCAAAGGATCCCATTAGATAGGGGCTGAAGTTTATGCATTCTTACCTTGATGTGCTTTAGGCCTTAACTACCTGCCGGCTATCTTTACTGATGAAAGGGATGGCTGGAGCTCAGGTCATCTGTTTGTCCTTAAAGAGATCGGTCGTCTTGGGCCAGGTTTGACTTTGTACTAGGTTCGGGTTTGAATGTGAAAATTTTGCCGTTTTGTTAGCCTGGAAAGAACCTGTGATTCTTAAATTTGCGTGTAAAAATTACTTCTTTCTGTATTGGAGGAAAAATATTTAGATTAAGATAATGTGCTCGGAATAGGCATGCCAAATACATAGGTTGGAAACTGTGGGAAAGGGTTGTTTTTAGATGGATTGGATGTCACTGTCTGCTTCTATAATTAGACATTTCAGCCTATTTCTAGAACACCCTATATTTAACTCGTTGTCAGCATTTCTGTGTGAATATTTTTTATTTTGAGGGGGATGTTTTGCTGCTTCTTGAAGGGTTGCCGTTGGTGCACCAACGGTCTCATGGCTCCATTTGCGAGCTCCTTCCGCAATTGCCTCGCTTGCCTTCTTGCTTGGCGGTGGTTTGACTTCTTGAGTGTGCTCAGTATAAATGTCATCCCACATGAGGCTGGGTTTCAGAATGAGAAGAAAGGGGAGTGTTTGGTTGATTCAAACTGTGGTCTGCTGTTAGAAAAATAAAAAAAAAAGCATGTTAATATATATTGTAGCTGTATGCACAGTTTTGTTGTGCTGTCTGTTCCTCTAGAGTTACTAGTGGTGTTGGTGGGATCTTTTGACAAAGTTAATAAAGCTCTGACAGGTTAGAAGAAAGCTGCCTTGCTTTTTATGAGCTTTGTATCAAGTCACTTGTGCTGTTCTCCAGCTCCCGGCTATCTGGGTATTTGTTCAGTTTTATATTGCAGCGAGGGAAAGAAGCAGCAAAATGTGATTGTGAAACTAGGGTTACAACTTGTGATACCCAGGGCTGGCCGCTGTCAGAAAATTAATGTTTAACTTGCTCTACCAACCAGACTCAATTTCAAGTTAAAAGCAAGTTGACAAAGATACTGTTAGTTTTCTCCTTTTTGTGCATGCTACATGTGCTGCACTAGATAATTTTGGAACTAAGAAGAATAGTTTACAATGGCATGGTTTGTTTTTAGAGGAGGCTGTCTTTCCGACCAGGAGGTGACCCTCTTAAGAAGACCTTTCATTAAAACAGTATCTTGAAGGCGCCGGGGCTTGCACGTTGTCCGTTGAAGGCGGAATTCATCCTGATGTTGTCCTTGGAGGTGGGGGTTACGTTTTCCACTCCCACTCTCTTGGTACGTTTGCTGTTTTGCTGCTATTTTCCCCCCTCTCCAGAACCTCTCTAAACTATTTACTGTCTGTAGCTACTCAAGCTTTTTCATAGTGCCTGTAAATTAAGCATGAGAATGAGGGTATAAGCTATCAAAAAATAGTTAGGAAGTTTACATGACCTGGAGTGCAAAGGGTCTCAGACCTGCTCAAACTGCAAGAATTTACTTCCCCAGCTCCTGCTGCCCCTAAACCAGGTTGTCAAGAACTCTGTGAGCCCAGCAAAGGGGCTGGAGGTGCCCTTGCTGATGTGCTACCGACAGGCTGCCATCCTGTTTGCTTTTGCCTTTTTTTTCCCTCCCAAAAAAACCCAACCAACTTTTGTTTATTTCAAAAAGAGAAAAGAAGGAACTGTAGTGAGGAAGTGTCTGTTTAGGGGCTTTTTTTCTTTACAAAGGTGGCTCAGACGTGTGAATGAAAATGAAACTTTCTGTGTTGAGAAACAGTCTTGAGTTTGACTGCTTGCGGCATTTTTAAAAATACTGGCCCTTTTCTATTTGGAAAAAATAAATTTATCTTAGTATCAGCTAAAATCAACAGTGAAATAAGTTGCTTTTGAAGCAGCTAAGTGAAATACAATTTTAATTTGTCTGATGGGGTTGTAATATAGAAAATGATTAATTTAGACTCCATTTACAAATGGGCTCTGGAGGGATTTCCTGAGAAGACAGCCAAGAATTAGTTACTGTTGGTAGACTGATTTCCTAAATGTACACTTCTGAAAGATGTATGTTTAATTATACAACATTCTACCATTTGATTTTTATAAAAATCTAATTGTCTTTTCATACAGTCCTGTATTAAATGTTTTATCAGTGGCAATGGACTGAAAATTATTCTCAACAGTAACAAATGTCAGAAAACTTGTGCCAAACTACAAGATAAGGGCTTGGTCTTGCAAATGTTTAGGTTTTTTCTTTTTAAATAATAGGGATATTTGTTGAAAAGGTTTAATACTTTTGAAGTTAAAAAGGGTAGGTGGTGTGTCTGGATTCCAATATTCCCAATGTTTAAAGCTTCTTTTGGTGTGTTCAGTTGGACCTAAGAAGTATTTTGTTAATTTGAACTGCCAGGCTTTGTAAGCAAAAGAGCCGTGATGACATCTGATTGATATGCTGTGTTTTAAAATCTGTGTGTTTGAAGGTATAGATGGTAGCAGTTGTTAGTGACAGAGAGCTCCTTGGACAAAATAGCCACTGCCCCGAGAGAGGAGACCCAGAACCGCTGATGCATACGTGCTGCACAGATGTAGCATAAGAATAAGAAAAAAAATCAGATCAGTGGGAAACTTTGTGGGTTCATTTTTGCTGGGGTGAAATGAGAAAAAAGTAGACTGTGTGGAGAAAGCAGCTTGCTTTCTGACAGCCTCTGTCAGCCTTGAAAGAACCTGCTATGTTGTCTGTCGTGAGCAAGCCTGGTACTTACTGACTAGATGAGAGAAGGATGCTCGTGTCTCTGGTACCTCCACACACCATGTGCTGACCCAGCTTATCTGCAGACTGAAGGTGCTTCAGCCTCACCCCAGCTGCTCGTTTTCACTCATCAGAGAAGGCTGGGTGTGTAACCACCCTGGTACACCCACGCGACAATGGTTTGCCTGGAGAGGCCCTGAAGCACCTAAGGGAGGTTTGGACCCATCGAGTTTTACTGGGGTAATGAACTCTCCTGGAGGCGATGGGTTGTAAATCCTTAAAAGGCTCATTTAGCGTCTGCCCAGGCCCTTAGCTTGCCCTTAGGTTCTTGACTGAAGAGTAGGCTGATCTAGTTGAGCTCAAGTTGTGATTTAAACTCTAGATGTATGTTTTTGTGAGCATACAGACTTGCACCATTCTGATTTAATTTAAATTGTGCCCTTAGTGAAACAGAGGTGGGCATGATCATTCCGAGATGTTTCCATGGCAGGAATACTTACCCAGCTGCCTCAGTGCTGCTTGAGGGGTGTCACCCTTATTTTTCCTAGCTGACAGCATAGCATAGGGTTTTTTCTGGGTTTTTATTGCCCTCCCCTCCCATCTGCAATCCCAACTGTTTGTGTGAGCAACCCCTTATCTGGCTCAACTGACAGGAGCCAAGTTGGCAAGTCAGGTGTCCGTGTCCTGAGAAGTTGCTGGACTGGTTGATTGAATCAGGTTAGGGGTTGATTTCAGGCTGGTGGAGCTGGGGAGTTTGTAAGAGCTGGGGTTGAGGAAAAAGGGGCAGGACGAAGTAGGATGGTTGTCCTTGGAAGAGGACCACTGTCCACAGCCAAAGCTTCAACAAAATAATAATAATTAAGACATTTAACGCTCTTCTCTGGGTGTCTCTTCTCACATCTAAACTCTCTTGAAAACTTGTTTTCCAAATGAGTTCTCTGAACTATCACAGCTAGATCCTTCTGATTGAGAGGAAGCATGTTGACTAATAAATTAGATTTTTCACCCAAAATTATGTGTAGACATAAGTCTTGGTCATATAAAATGGGAGGAAAAGGTCGTTGGCTTGTGGCTTTATTTACATGTGCAAATAAAAGCTTTTAGTGGAGGGAGAAGCTTGGGCTTTTTTGTTCTTTTCCCTTCTGGGAGAAGAGGGGGAAGGAAGCACAGGGATGAGAACTGCGCTGCTGTGGCTTTCTGAAAGAATACTTTTGGCTTCTTGCTTTGTTAAAAATATTCTAGTTATTCCTGTCTGCTAAACCAGGTTATTGAAATGAAATGATGACCTTTGCTCTGAGCCAGGAACAATACAGGGGGGGAAAGCAGGTGTTTGGGGAGATTAAACCTCTTACCTCGGCTAGAAAATGTTCAGAATGGAGCTGAAGCTCTGAGGATGCCATGTTCTTGCTGAGGCTAAAAAGGTAAGAATGAGGAAGAATTTGAAAAGTTGATTATGGTCAGTCGCCAAGAGCAATGCCGTGATAAATTATTAACTCATTGCACTGTACTGCCTCGTAGTGCAAATAGAGTTGCTGGTTATTGTGCTCTGCTTGGTAAGTCAACACTGTAAAAAATTCCTTGGTTATCTGGAAAATGTCTTCTGTGGGGTGTTTGTTAAAGGGACACAGTAGGATTCAAAATCGTGTTTCCCCTCTGTTGCAGCTGCTTATAACAAACAGAAATTTGGGAAGGCGCTTGGTTGCTGTGCGGGGAGCTCAGGCAGTGGGTGCCCATCAGCTTGGTTTCCTTTTTGCTCTTCTTTCTCTTTCTGGTTCTTCAGCCCCTACCTCCCCCAAAATCGCACTGGGTAGCAAAGCAAGCGAGTTGCAGGGAGGTGAGACAAGTTGACTCATGGCCATTCTGTGGGGAAAAGCAGTTTTGGGGAACCCCCTCCTCCCCTGTTAAGCTATAACCCAGCCGGAGAAAGGCACACAGGGCAGGCATTTTGGGGCATGTGGGTGCCTCGCTGATGCCACGCAGCAGCAGCAGCCTTTCCATTTTTGTAAGAACTGAGACATCTTGATTTTTGTTTTTTATAAGTGTAAATACTGCAACATTTACCTTTCCCTTCTTGCTTAAAATATGCAAAGCTTTGAAGACTTAGACCATCTTAAGGTGCCTCAAAAGCATTTATAAAAGAACGTTCCAACCTTTATTCTAGCCCTGTGCTTGTGTTGCATTAATTTTTGGGGTAATTTATTAGTGTATAATCAGTATAATAGAGATGATTCTGCTTGTAAATGCAACTTTTTTGGTGTTACACTTAGAGCTATGCACCACGAAAATAAACACATGTGAGAATTTTGAAATGTTTGCTGTAATAAAATCTGTAGTTCATTAGCAGGACACAGATGAAGTTTCAGGGTTAAAAAGAATATCCAGCCTGAGAGTAAACCCTTTCTGGATCAGTGTCAGCATCTGCCACCCCGGTTTTCTTACGAAAACATTGAATCCTGCCAGTACATGTTGCAAGATATGACCAACGTGACTTACAAACTAAGAAGCAAATCTACAAAATGCTGTTGGCTACATAGTATTGTTGGAATCCGAGATGGAAAATACTTTTTTTTTTTTTTCCCCTCACTTCTCTTCTAAGTCCTTTTGCCAATCCAGCAAAATTTGGTAAGGTTCAACTCTTGCTGGGGGGCTTTTTTGTTCAGAAAGGCTTTCGAGCAACCAGAACTTTGTATCTTTTGTTAATTTGTTGGCTGCTTGGGGTTACTTGAGTATTTGTCCAGGGTGGGACTTGTGTCTTGAGTGGACCTCAGAAATGCTGCAGAAGTGAGATCCTGCTGAAAGTTGGCTTTGTGTTAGTGTTTGGTGGGTCCTGGCTTAGGGCTTTTCTTCCGACTTCCAAGATGTGAAGGGATGAAGCGCCCAGTGACGTGGAGGGACACAGTCCCAGACTCTCTGGGATAACCCAGATGGTCACAGAGCTCGGATGGGAGCATGTGAAAGCTGGGGAGAAAGAATGCTGTGTCGGGGGAACCTGGTTGCAGAACAGGTTTCTAATAACTAGAAATGAGGAGAATTTGGAGACTGGTCATTTCCAGGGAATGACAGGCCCCTGACTTTGAGTTGGATGTTCTACTGGCAGTTCCAGTCACCATATGAAGGCATTTTTATTCCCAGCTGTTGCGGCATGGGGGTGGAGAGCACCTTAGGATGGGAGGGCATGTTAGTTGAGATGGAGACCCTCAGTTCCACAAAGGGTAAAACGTGGCAGAAACTCCATGAAATCCAATGAAGGCTTTTTTACTGCTTTTAACTTTATGCAGAAAGTATTCCTAGACTGTAGCAGCAGATGATAGTGTTAAATCTACTAGGTATCTGCTGGTTGATATCTTTCCCAGCTTAATTGCATGAGTGACGTGTCTTCTGTTGCTTTAGTTGGCAACCCTGCAGACGCAGCTCAAAATTGGGTTTCCTCAGTTTTATACCACCAATTGGCCATTGGTGGAGGAAGGGTACGAGGCCATCTTAGTCATTTCTCATCCTACCTGAAGTGCAGTTTTTCGGCTGGCTGAGGAGAGGATGTTTTCTGACAGGTGATGTTATGGGATGATCTAAGACTGAGTAGAAGACTGCTTAGGAGAGGGACTGAGTGCAGCCTGTAGCTTTGCATATAGATACTGTAGAAATTAAAGCAGTGCTGGAGTTCCTGCTTTTCACTGAAATTTTGCTTTGTCTGGCAGTTGATTCTTTGCTTACTTAAGCTGTATTAATTCTTGTGTGTATCCTGTTGGTGCTCAGTGCTTCCTCAGCACTTCAGTTTTGTGGCAGACTTAACAGGTGTTACTCTAGGTATTAGTGGTAGAAAAGCCCCGTAGGTCATCTAACTTGTCCCCTTCTCTAGGAGGGGGTGGTCCCGTTAGGTGGGCGTGCTGGTGCCCTGTTTGGCAGCATGGTTTCTACCACTGCTTGTGGTTCATTTTTAAAGATTTCTGCTTGTTTGCTTCTTTGTCTGTTAAGTCAGGTAGCTTGGTTTCTCACTGGTGTACAAGAAGACCAGGCTCTAAACCCTCCAGAGATGGCTTGCACGCTCTCCTGGGCCATGCCAGATGAGAACATGCCACCAGCATTCCATGCCCTGCTTTGGTGGCCTTCTGGGGCCACATTTCAACACGCTTGACCTCATTACGTTCCACCCATTGAGCTGGCTGGCTTTCCGTGCGTGGGCTTAGCTTTATTTAAATTTTTTTTTTCTGGTTTGGGGTTTTTGCGTTGTGTTGTTTTGTTGTTTTTTGTTGAAGTTGTCACGGAGTTTCTCCCCCTTGTGGGAGGCTGTGGCCCTGGGGGGTGGAGGACACGACACATGTGGCTGTGCTGGCAGGAAACACTCATCGCTGGGTGCTGGTATCTCCGTCTGGGCTTCCTGTCAGTTAAACCACGAGCCGGGGAGCAGATGCACCCAGAGATGACGACTCCACTGTCGGCCCCAGGCAGCCATTGAGTAACAAACTTGTCTTCTCAAGAGCATACTCCCGCCCCTCTGCTTTTGACTTCGTTATCTGCCCCAGACCCTTATTTAGATACCTGAGAGTAAAGATCAGAATTTAATTAGTTCCACAGAAAGCAGTACTGGAACTCTTGAAGCACGAACTGTAAAAGAGTAACTGTGGGAGTTATCCTAATGCAGTGAGAGCTGGGGGTCCGGGGTTTCTTTTTCCACTGCTGCCAGCGTGGGAGTTCTTAAATGCCTATGAAAAACAGACAGATTGGGTGTGAAGTCACGCAATTTTGTTAGTATCTTTCTGGGCAGACAGTTGCCTCATTACTTGACCCAGTGAATTTTATTGTAAGATTCTGTGATCTGTGGAGTGATTTTTTTTTTAAAAAATTATTATAATAATTATTATAAATTTTTTTTTCATGTTAATCATAGAATCATAGAATGGTTAGAGCTGGAAGGGACCTTAAAGATCACTGAGTTCCAACCCCCCTGCCATGGGCAGGGACACCTCTCACCAGAGCAGGTTGCTCAAAGCCCCATCCAGCCTGGCCTTCAACACTTCCAGGGATGGGGCATCTGTAACTTCTCTGGACAGCCTGTTCCAGTGCCTCACCACCCTCACAGTAAATCCTGTTGTGGATCTGTGTGCTTCTGAGGCAACTCTGGCTTTCAGTTAAGCAACTTGTTACAAGTGCAGAGAAAAAAGCACCGAAAACCTTCTACTCCAAAAGATGTAATGGTTTATAAGTAGGTCTCATGATTTGTGAAGATATGCATGTTATTACAAGGTAGTTATTTTGTTGAAGCTAGGACTCTAATATCTTCCCCAGCATCAGATTTTAGAGAACTGAGTACTCTGCACATCAAAATTAGGCTAGAACTGAAACCATGTGGATTCATTTCAGCCTTTTTGCCTGATTTAGTACTTTTTTTTTCTTCTCATGTGACAGTGTAACTCCCAGAATATTGCTTTTCTGCTTTAAACTCTTTACTTGTTGATTAGCCAGCATCGAGCAGAGATGTCATTGCTGCGTGATAAAATGTTTTTCTACTTCATGGTCTTTAAAAGAGAGGCTCTCAGCCTGAGGGGCACATCCTCTGGGTGGGGAAGAGTAGAAAGGTTGTAGAGGCAAAGGATTGGATGGGTAAGGGGCTTGGAGGTTTTTTTCTTGGTTTCTTGGGATATTTTTTCTCCTGACTTCTCACGGGTTATGGAGCTTTTGCATTGCATCCTGCATGAAAAGTGGGGAGGAGTTGTCCTGTGCTTGGCAGAAGAGTTGCTCTCACAGAGGCAGGCACCACTCGTATCTCACGGAGATACCTTGACCGTGAGGGAGCAGCCCCTGGTCCCCGCTGGGTTTTTGTGGGGCCAGGAGTTGGCACCACAAAGGCAAAGCTCTGTATTTAACCTCTGTGAAAGGCATCAGCTCTCACATTTCTAACATAGCCACACTGGAAGCCTTTCACAGCGACAGGGTGCTTTTGCTTTTTTCCTTTCAGTTTTAAGCATGTTGTTTCTTAGTACTGTCTTGTTTGAGAGAAGAAAGGTACAAATGGGGCACAACCCTCTGGAGGGAAGACATAGTAAAACCTCCATGAAACGGTGCTTGAAGCTTATAGCCTTGAAAAAAGGCGCTGTATTGTTTCCTTTTCCCTACCCACCCACAATTCTGATAATAATTTATTGTATCTGTGATCACAGCAAACCACTGGGACTTCACAGAAGTAGATGAAATGATAGACAACAGAAAAGAAGAAAAAGAAAGGAAGCTGGAGGATAAATGAAGGGATAGATTAGAAACTATGTAAAACAACTTCTCCCTGCATTACCTTGTTTATGGTACTAGTTAATCTTCCACTTTAACCTCAGCTTTTCCTTGCTTTTGTTTTCTTTTTTCCTCCTAACTGTGTGCACATTGAATGTCATGCTGGGGGAGGAAGGGGTAGGGTAGAAGTGATAGAATGTTTTTTATTTCTAGTTTCTGTGGTAATCTGCAGGTTTTCAAAAAAGAGCAGATGTCTGCTGAGGAGCTACTTGTGTGATGAGGCCATTGTGCTGTGAGAAAGGCCGGAGTTCTTGCTTCAGGCGCACTGTACGCGTGTTTTCCTAGAGACCTAAATGAAAATGGTCAGAGAGCTGGAACATGTCTGGCCTGGAGAAGAGAAGGCTCCGGAGAAACCTTATTGTGGCCTTTCAATGTATAGGTGGGGCTCATAAGAAAGATCAAGAAAGACGTTTTTCCAAGGCTTTTAGTGGCAGGAAAAGGGACCATGCTTTTAAACTGAAAGATGGCAGATTTAGATTTGACGTAAGGAAGAAATTGTTTATTGTGAGGGTGGTGAGGCACTGGAACAGGTTATCCAGAGAAGTTGTGGAAGCCCCATTCCTGGAAGTGTTCGAGGCCAGGCTGGATGGGGCTTTGAGCACCCTGCTCTGGTGAGAGGTGTCCCTGCCCATGGCAGGGGGTTTGGACTGGATGATCTTTGAAGGTCTATTCCAACCCAACCATTCTATGATTCTATGAATTGGGGCCTGGGTCAACTCTTGATAATTTAGGCGACTCAGATAAGTGACTCACTCAAGGAAGGGCCTTTCATCTCCAAGAGGTGCAGTCCACCTTTCCTCCCATTGATTGTAGGGAAGACTCTGGGCAACCAAAGTCCTTTCTTATGGAGGTGTCTGAGGTTCTAAGAATCAATTTGAATTTAGAGGACTTGATTGTCAGGAAAAATCCTACTTTTTTAGGTCAAAGGCCAAAATACTGTCATAGGAGAAAATTGTTTCCGAATGGTGGAAGCTGCGTGGGTGTGTGTCTGCTCAGCCCTTCTCCTGTGTGTGACACCATCAGGGTTTCTCTTTTGGGAGGTATGGGTGGACTTGTGCAACGGCCCTGTTGGACGAGGCCTGAGAGAGTGGGCAAAGTGCATGGGTGCACATTTGCCTGCTTGAATAGGGACATGAAATACGGTGGTGCCTTTGCCTTTGAAGCCTGCATAGGAAGAACAGTCACCTCTGGAGCCAGCGAGCTGCATGTCAAAATTGTTATGAGCCTGAGTGCCATAATACAAGGATTATTTCTTCTGCAGAGCCAAGGGGAGGTAGAAAGAGGTCTCCAGGCTCGCGAGCTGGTGACTGTGGTGAGGTTGCACTGATTTCAGTTGCAGGATGAGACCAAATTTGGCACATAGCTCAGCCTAAGGTGACCAGGGGATTTTGTTTTCCCCAGGTGATTTGGTTCCTTCCCCAGCCCTGCTGTCTTGCTTCCACCTGCAGCTGGGGAGTCAGGCTGCCTTGTGGAGCCCGCTGGTGGGGGCTGCGGCTGGATGGCCCAGAGACACGCACAGGAGCCACCTCTGATGCCAGATTTAGTTCTGCAAAAGACACAGGAACTTGAATGCTGAAATGAGGAAGAGGTGAGGCTTGAGTTTCTGTACACCTGCTTTGTAGGGGCTCTGAAACTTTCCAGAGCACCCTGTAGGTCTTTTCATGTAGCACTCATAAATTCTGTGTCTAGTTCCTTAGCAGTGAATTCCTCTGTCTCCCAGGAGCAGGTGCACGCTCCTGTGAGAGTCACTTTGGCTTCAGTGTGAACATTTCCCCAGACATTACGAAATGTGCAACACTGGCCTGTCCAGACGTTGCTTTCCCTGGAGGGACCTTTGCAGACCCTGTTCCTTTTCCACATCACTCTTCAGAGAAATCTTTTTGCTTTTTTTATATTAATCTTGTTGGGTTTTAATTCGTGTTTCATCACTGGTTGAAACCCCACAGTGGGAGGCTAGTTAGTCCAGCAACAAGTCAGAAGGTGATTTATATTCTCTTAATAGCCAAGTTCACTAGTTTGAAATTCCCCAGACAAATAGTCTCCCTTCTTAATCCCACCCTATGCAAATAAATTAGAACATAAAATTTAAGCCACGCTGATCTGTAAGAAGAAAAATGTACAAATGGCATGGGAATATTGGTTTTGTCTTATTCTACATAGCTGCAAGTTAATGTATTTATTATTGTAGTTATGCTAAACATTGTGGAGCACACGTTTTCAGAATAGTCTGAGTTAATACATTGCATTTTAGGGTGCAGAAAAATTGGCAGCTTAAAAAGTATTACTTAACTTTTAATTATGACTTGAGTAAATGTCCTTCTCCACTGTAACTGTGTAAGCAGTCTCTCACCTTGCAGAGGTTTAATAAGCATGGGTTTAGATGCAGTGTTCTCTGTTTGGTTCTTTACTTAAGTGTTTTTCCTTTACTGCAGACGTTTAAGTGAATCAGATCTGTCACATGTTATGTCCTGGATAGATGTTCAGTTCAGCAGAAATGCCTGTACTCTTCATACTGTTAATGCTCCTTCTCTGGTTTAGTCAGCCTTCAGCACCTCATTGGTTTAATCCAGCAGTGGCTTTTGGGGAAGGGTAGCACGAGTGGGTGAAGGGCATCATTTTAAGAAATTGTCAGTTGAGGAGATGACCACTCTTGCTACGCAGGTGTAAAAGGCAGAGTTACCACAGTATTCTGTGTTCTCAGACTTGAGGGTATCAGTGGATGAATAGCTGGACCTGAACCAACAGTGTGTGCTCACAGCCCAGAAAGCAGGCCCAGGGAGGTTTATGCCCCTCTACTCCACTCTGGTGTAGACCTTTGGAGTCCTCAACACAGGAAGGGCATGGACCTGTTGGANGGCCGTATCAAAAGCGGTGTGCCCAGCAGGCCCAGGGAGGTTTATGCCCCTCTACTCCACTCTGGTGTAGACCTTTGGAGTCCTCAACACAGGAAGGGCATGGACCTGTTGGAAGAATCATAGAATCACAGAATGGTTAGAGTTGGAAGGGACCTTAAAGATCATCAAGTTCCAACCCCCCTGCCATGGGCAGGGACATCTCTCACTAGAGCAGCTGGCTCAAAGCCCCATCCAGCCTGGCCTTAAACACTTCCAAAAAGAGATCCAGCGGAGGGCCATGAAGATGATCAGAGGGCTGGAGCACCTCTCCTATGAAGAGAGGCTGAGAGAGTTCAGGCTGTTCAATCTGGAGAAGAGACAGCTTTGGGGAGACCTTATAGCAGCCTTCCAGTACCTATTTGGGGCTCATAAGAAAGATAGGGACAAACTTTTTAGCAGGGCCTATTGTGACACGACAAAGGATAATGGTTTTAAACTGAAAGAGTGGAAATTTAGGTTAGATATTCGGAAGAAATTCTTTCCTGTGAGGGTGGTGAAACACTGGAACAGGTTGTCCAGAGAGGCTGGTGAATGCCCCATCCCTGGAAACATTCAGGTTGTACAGGGCTCTGAGCAGCCTGATCTAATTGAAGATGTTCCTGCCCATGGCAGGAGGGTTGGATTAGATGATCCTTAAAGGTCTCTTCCAACCCCAACCATTCTGTGATTCTGTGAAAACAGCACAGCCATTCAGTGAACATTTGACTTGGCAAACACCTGGAACCTGGATGTAGATGAATATGTTTTGAAAAGCTGGCTGAAATGAGACAAACTTACCCCAGAGGGAAACAAGAGAACCAGAAGCATTTGCCTCTCAAAACAATATTCATATTAAGTGAGTTGATGCTGATGATGCTAACAGGAGAAAAGAAGGAAAGATGATGACAAAGGTTGGGGATGAAAAAGTCCAAACCTACAGTCTTTCTGCAGGGATGAAGTTGTCATCTTGGGAAGCTTTAGAGATGAGAGAATTCTGTTCCTTTTTCCGGGTACAATGGAGGAGGCATATTCCGTGCGTCTTCGTTGGACAAGATGGTTGGAATAACCTGTTGATAGAGCTCTTCATGCTGTGCGCTCCACGCCCATAAGTAGCTGTCTGGTAAGAGGGTGGTTTGTGTTCCAAACAAGTTACAGCGAGAGCCTAGGGTTTGGTCTTTGTTTTGTTTTGTTTTTTTGAACTTTGTTTTGCTTTTTGGAGTCCCTCTGGCTATGTAATGCTCGCTTTTACTAACCAAGGCCACGTCTTTCCCTTCTCATCTTTGTGTGTCTGTGTCGGTGATTTTGTAAAGTTGTTTCCACTCTCAAGTTCAGTTTTAAACTAATGTTTTGAGAGTATTTCTTGAAGTCAGAGCAAACTGGTTGGCGGGTGACTTTGCTCCCTTTCCTGCATGCCACAGGAGAGCTTACTAATCGTGTTTACTTGAGCATATCTGGAGTATTTTGTTGCTTCTTGCCTTTCTCCGTGGTGAGCTGTGACCGGGAACACCGGTATGAATTACCCGTGCAGAAAGCACGTACCAGTTCAGAGCTGTGACTTCTTGTGCTGAGGGAAAATGTACAGTTACAGCCTTCTATCCTAAATGAGCCTTAGCCTTTCTGCCTGTGAGTTTAAAAGCTTAGCGCCCTCATTCTAGTGTTTTCAATTAATTTAATTTTTTATTCTTGTGTTAGGACTATAGATCATAGAATCACAGAATGGTTAGAGTTGGAAGGGACCTTAGAGATCATCGAGTTCCAACCCCCCTGCCGTGGGCAGGGACACCTCCCACTAGAGCAGGTTGCTCAAAGCCCCATCCAGCCTGGCCTTAAACACTTCCAGGGATGGGGCATCCATGACTTCTCTGGGCAACCTGTTCCAGTGCCTCACCACCCTCACAGGGAAGAACTTCTTCCTAATATCTAATCTAAATCTCCCCTCTTCCAATTTAAAACCATTACCCGTTGTCCTGTCACTACAGTTCCTGACAAAGAGTCCCTCTCCAGCTCTCCTGTAGGCTCCCTTCAGATACTGGAAGGCTGTTTTATGGTCTCCCTGGAGCCTTCTCTTCTCCAGGCTGAACAGTCCCAGCTCTCTCAGCCTGTCCTCACAGGAGGGGTGCTCCATCCCTCTAATCATGTTGGTGGCCCTGCACTGGACCTGTTCCAACAGTTCCATGTCCTTTCTATGTTGAGGACTCCAGAGCTGAACACAGTACTCCAGGTGGGGTAATAATACATGAGTTGCAGTTACAGTGATCTGTAAAATACAATAAACTAGAAATCAGGCAGAAGAGTTCCTCTCAGAAAGGAGTAGCGAACCCTACGCCTTGATTTGGGAGACTATTTTGAAGGTGTGGAGTTTGTTTTGGTGTCCCATGTAGGAGAACAAGACTTTCATGGCCTGCATGAATTCTGTTTACATGAACACTCTGAGCGAAAGAACCTGATTAAGCCAAAAACAAAGTTCAACGCACTCAGGCTAAAAAGAGCCGGTTGTGGTAGAAAAGACAAACAGTGGGGGAAAAAAATCACCCCAGACTCATCTGTCCTGTAGGTTAGTGGGAGTAAAAACCTGAAGTCTGATGGACATCTCTGACGTCCTTGTGTGCAACTGTTCCTTATCAGTCTGCCCACTGGTAGGTACGGTTTGGTACTTTGCACCTCTTCTTATATGACCTTGCATTCCTGTTTCTACAGGCTCTTTTGAATCAAGTATTTCTGCTTGTGAAATGTTAGGAGGTGGTGTCACTCGCTCTTGGATTGGGCTTTTTTGTTGCTTTTTGGGGTGGTTTTTTTTGGAATCTGTATGAAAGCTTAGTGCAAACATCAGCTTTGTTATTTTGACAAAGTAGGAGATTTGTCTTAATTTTTCTGAAAAATTTGCTGACAGAGATTTGTCTCTCCTGTCCCAACCTCATAAATAACTCCCTGGCTGTGTTAGTAATTGCATTGGACTCTCCAAGCTCTTAAAAAAAAAAAATAAAAAAATCACAGCAGTCCTTGTCTTGGTACCCTCATCAAACTATTTCAGAAAGAACTTGCAAATAGGAATCTCTGCAGCTGTGGCTGTGAATGGGTGACAAAGTGGAGCCTTGGGGCTGTGCAGGGAAAGATGTGTGTTGGGGCAGCCTACAGGCGCTGTGCTGTGTCTGGTTACAGGCTGGAGAAAACAGGTCACCTCTTGCCTGATGTGAAAAACCTCACAGTGGTATAACTACTGGAAACGTGTGACTGAGCACTTCCATTTCTTATATTTGTGGGGATAGTTGGCAAATAGATTAAAAAGATTCAGGCCCAGCGCTTGCAAAAGTGTGCTTTAACTGATAAGTTCTATAACTAACTTGAGAATCTGGTGCTTCTATCTATATTTTACACACGCATCATTGTTAACCACAACACTAACTTAAATGTAAACGTAAGTGCTCTTCTAAATCCGGAGCTAGAATCTCTCAAAGACCGAAACCCTTGTTTAATGCTGTGTTAAGAAAGCAGCTTCTAGTTGCAGTGCGTTGTGATACGAGCTGTACTGTCTCTCCACACAAGCCCTCTGAGCCGTTTATTTTTTGGCTTTGCTTTGATTGAGTCTGTGATTCTTGTCTGAAGAGTTAAAAAGTTACTTAAATATAAGATTTAGGTAAAAGCAGCATGTGAATAAAACTCTTGGTGTGTGTCTCGTGTGCTCTTGGTGTTAGCTCGCTTGGGATGAGTGTATTGGTGTCAGTATTACCTTGTATTCTCCAGTGTTAGCAAGATAGAATCATAGAATGGTTAGAGTTGAAAGGGACCTTAAAGATCATCAAGTTCCACCCCCCCTGCCATGGGCAGGGACACCTCCCACTAGAGCAGGTTGCTCCAAGCCCCATCCAGCCTGGCCTTAAACACTTCCAGGGATGGGGCATCAACAAGTTCCCTGGGCAACCTTTTCCAGTGCCTCACCGCCCTCACAGTAAAGAACTTCTTCCTAATATCTAATCTAAGTCTTCCCTCTTCCAATTTAAAACCATTACCCCTCGTCCTGTCACTACACTTCCTGACGAAGAGTCCCTCCCCAGCTCTCCTGTAGGCTCCCTTTAGATAAGATGGACCGCATGTCCCAAGAAGGAGGCTGCCTGAACAGCCCTGGGTGAATTGTAAGGAAATATATTTACTTGTATAAAATGCTGTTTAATTCCAGGGGGCGTGATCTTAGGAGACTGCTGAAGTGTGTGCTGCAGACGTGGGATCCCGGTGAGGGGTGGACTTGCACACCCATGGATTGAGGCATGCAACATAGTGCCAGTGTTCAAAGCAGCCGAGTAAGGCTGAGGTGAAATTTGCTGGTTTTGAAGTGTTCTGTGGATTTCCTTACATGTTGTGGATCTTCTCAACGTTGGCAGTTGGAGAGGAGGAAGGAACATGGCGTGTTGTCCCCAGTGGTTGTGACCTGCCAGCGTCTTGATTTCAGACAGCTCCTAAACATCCACTAGCAAGTTGATTGCACGCCTCTTGTGACCTCCTTTCACATGGAGTAACCCATTCATAACTAACAATCTGGTCTAGCAGGAGGTGTTCCTGCCCGTGGTATGGGAGATGGAACTAGATTATCTTTAAGGTCCCTTCCAACTCTAAGCATTCTGTGTATGTGTAGAAAAGCTAAGGTACCTGTCATACATAAAATACCTCGTGTGGTCCTCTGATGCATCACCGTGATGGCTGATGTTCATGGGTATGCCCACACATCTTGTATAAAGAGATAAATCGCTGATACCTTTTTTCTCAGCGTGGTACTTTTTTTTTTTTTCCCCAGCATTATATGGTTTAACTTGATGCTGACTAGACTGCAGACCATGGACTGTGGAAACAGGATTAGCAGCACACCCTCCAGAAAGGGAGGGTGGGCTAAAAACTGTCAGGGAAAAGGTGGAAGAGCCAAGCCTGGAGCACCAGCCCGTCCTGGATGGGCAGAGGGAAGCTGGCGGCACTGGGAAGGCTGTGGGCTGGAAACAGCTATCATAGAATCACAGAATCATAGAATGGTTAGAGTCGGAAGGGACCTTAAAGATCATCAAGTTCTAACCCCCCTGCCATGGGCAGGGACACCTCTCCCTTGAGCAGGTTGCTCAAATCAGCTTGTGCCATGCCCGTCATATGCTGAAAATACACCTGCCTGTCTCCTGCTTTACAGTAGAGTCTGAAGGGAGGTGAGAAATGAGTGTAATTAGATGATCTTGAACCCAGAACAAGCCGTTTGGGGTTTCTGAGACTGGCTAAAATAAGCAGAAAGTGCTTCCTGGCCATGGCTCTTATCAGAGGCAGGAGAAATATTTCTGCTGTGGGGTCTCCATGTTTCTTCCTGTGGGTGTCTTTGAGCTGCTGTTCTTGCCGGAGCCAGCCCATGCCCTCCAGTTTATAAAATGAGATCTCACACTGTCCTCTAGCCGTCAGGTAAGAAGGAAAAATGACTCCTCTGCTGTGAATGTTTTTTTAGGTGACTTGTTCTCGAATAGAAGCTTTCCCTGTTGGTAGCAAGGGTTAAACGTTGAGGGCAACAGGTATAGGCAGACTTAGGTATGCGATATGTTGGACTGTTTTGCAAGGTGCTATAAATGTTGGCTCCGTGTAACCTGATCCCAGGGTAGGACAGCACAACTTAATGAAGGAAAATAGAGAGCAATGTAAAAGAACTGGAAATTCAAGTCTAGCTGACTAATACCAGCCTGCTCCAGAGGGTTTTGACTGTTCATATTGCTGACAGCTGACAGCAAATGAGAGGCAAACAACAGTTTGCTCTATATTCATGCAGATTCTTTAAAGACGCTGCAAAGGTAAGACCTTTTAACGTTTCTCCACCCAGCAGAGTTGCTGAACGTGGCCTTGAAGATAGACATCGTTGGCAGGAGTAAGCTGAGGCTTGGAGCCTGTGCCTGTGTGTGTTTGAGAAAGGGAGAAAAGGGAGGCTTCGGCAAGGTCTGCGTTGATCAGTTTGTGCCTCTTTCTAGTTGGTGCACATCAATTAAATCAAATTCAGACTTCCAAAACTGCGCAGGTACTCAAACGTAGCAATGCAAATCACACAGGATTTCTATGGCTACAACAGAAAGTAATCTTGAACTTTTTAAAATGTTTTGTTCGTTGTGCTTGACAGTCCAGTTGGAAAAGTTTAAAAATTAATGAATTGCACAAGGAAAGCCACAGAATGCTAAAAATCCCTGTTGCAGAAGTTGTAACGGGGGGTTTTGCTGAGCTTGGTCTTGTAGCATCTTCTGCAGAATGCTGGAAAACTCCTGGGGGAGTTTAACTCTCTGATCTAGAATTACTGTTGCTTGGCTGGAAAAGGTCACCTGGAATAAGAAACTTTTGACTTGAACCTGATCTCCGCTGGCCTTTTTTCTGTTTTCCCCTTTAATGTATATATTTTGTGTGCATTTATATTAAAGTTTTAAAAAAAAAAAAAAAAGAAACCAAAAAGCCCTCTATGTGTTGGATACCAGATTTTCTTTTGGTAAATTTAACTTACCTTCAGGTGATTGAAAAATAATGACTGTGTTACTGATTTGCGGGCAATGTAATTTTTAGAGAAGGGTTGACAGTTTCACACCAGTATTGGGTAGGGACTGGCAACTGGTAATTTGTGAAGTTTGGCACCTGGCCAAAGCAATTATATTCCGTTTCCCCTGATCTTTCTTCCTCCCACTGCCACCTCTTCGTTCTCTTGCGTGTATGCGTTAATCAAAAGAGCACAACTTCTCGGGGTCAAGCAGTTCCTCCCTCCCACCCCCCTTCTTTTACAAGTTTTTACACCTGTTTTAGCTGTTTTGGAGCTCGGCCCTTTGGCTGTCTCTGTGCTGAGACTCTTTCCCTTTGAAATCGGTGAGATTTGACTTATCTGCAGCTCTCTTGATATAGCTGCTTATAGGATCGTGGTCTGAATGCTCCTTAAAAGGTGCTATTAAAGGCCAGAAACTGCCTGAGGGTGCCTTTTTAAAACATTTTCTCCGTGGCAGTGGAATAATTCATTTTGTTTGCAGAAATTTCTGAACCGGATTTAGGATTTTTATCAATTTACAGTTTTCTTGGTGTCTTTTTTTAATGACTTTTTGAGATTTTCTGCAATATAAAAACCAGTAAGATATCTTTGATACTAATGTTATTTATTAATGCTGATGATGTAGCTGTCCTATGGCAACACAGCAACCAATCTTATCTCTCTGCAAATTTACTGCTGGGTGAAATATCATATACAGAGTGTTGTAGGAGAGGAAGTAATGAAAGATCTTTTGTTTTCCTTTCTCTCCATCCTTAGTATCACTTACCTCTTGATGAGCTGGACTGTGTGGACTCTTGCAGTGTCATATTAGAGTTGTATTCCATCTATTATGTTTTTGGAGTGTTCACTGGGTTCTTTTTCTTCTGGTGGAGAATAAGTGAGTCCAGAATTGAGCAGTTACAGAGGAAAAAAAAAAAAACCACAGCAAAATCCTGCCTGTAGAGTTGTGTGGTTGCAATCTGCATTACTGGAGGTTTGCCTTGTGTTATGACAGGTCTTTTCCATTCTGTTTAAAAAGAAATCCTTATGTAGTGGAGCTCATTTGTTCTAATTACATTGAGCTGTTTTTAAAACATCTGATAGTTTTCCTAAGCTTTTGACTTCTGTCATGTCTGCAGCAAGGAGTTTGAGCAAGTACATCTAGGGTGATGCGTTTTTAATTGCTTTCTTTTTATCCTTTAAAAACTAGTTGCTTCGCGACTTAATTGAGCATCTCCTTGTTTTCATTTTATCATCAAGGAAACACGAGCACCTGATTTGTTTCTTCTCTTTACCAGTAGTGATGAATTAACTGCAAAGACAGAATCAATGGACAGGCCACATTAGTGATTCCGAAGAGTTTTGGACCAGCAAACCACGCTCCCCAGCCTCTGCATCTACTGGAGATTAGTGTGAATTTGTGCCATTATGCAGTAGCAAGAAGAGAAGCAAGTCCTTGCTATGAATGTTACTGTTTTAAGCTGCTCCTTGGATCCCTAATACATTGCTAAACAAGGCCGTGTTTTCAGAAATGTTCTTGAGAACAAAATCTGATGGTTAGTAAGATAAGAGGACTCTAGATAACCCATCACCAAGTTCTTAGAAAGACTGGAAGTCATGCTGTCAGTCGCCAGGAAGCTTGGTGTACTTGTGGCCAGTGTTTTTCAGGTGGTAAAGGCCTGACTTGCACATACACTTCTCCCCTTTTTGACAGTAGCTACAGACAGATGCTATCTTTGCAAGACCAAGATGTTAGTGTGACTCTGTTCCCAGGCTGGCAGACTGTGCTTTGCCTGTGGGGACACTGTCCTTTTTTTGGGGGGGGGGAATCCAGTTAATCTGATTTTTTTTAGCCTTTGGTGGATGAGAGAAAGGTCAAGCTAAATATCCTCCCAGTGGAACTGGGAGCAGCAGTGGGTGGAGGTAACTGAACTGGAAACAGAGAAGGAACACTTCTGCTTATCTCCTTGTTGTACAGGGATGTGGCAAGTTGTGGGGGCTTTCTTCAGTAGCCAAAACAAGATAGAGGGGCATACATTTCATATAGAATCATAGAATGGTTAGAGTTTGAAGGGACCGCAAAGATCATGAGGTTAACGCCTCTGCCATGGGCAGGGACACCTCCCACTAGAGGAGGTTGCTCCAAGCCCCATCCAGCCTGGCCTTGAACACTTCAAGGGATGGGGCATCAACAACTTCTCCGGGCAACCTGTTCCAGTGTCTCACTACGCTCAGTGTAAAAAGTTTCTTCCTAATAGCTAGTCTAAATCTACCATCTTTTAATTTAAAACTGGTACCCCTTAAGCTGTTGCTACATGTCCTTGTGAAAACTCCCTCCCCAGCTCTCCTGTAGGCCCCCTTCAGGTACTGGAAGGCCATTAAAAGGTGTTATCAGAGCCTTCTTTTCTCCAGGCTGAACAGCCCCAGCTCTCTCAGCCTGTCTTCATAAGAGAGGTGCCCCAGCCCTCTGATCATCTTCACGGTCCTCCTCTGGACTCACTGCAACAGGTCTATGCTCTTCTTATGTTGAGTGTATACATACACACAAAAAATAGGGATGAACTGTGTAACTGCAGCTGATACATGTGTGCACGTATCCATGTAAGCATTTAGAGTAGGTATTAAAGCAACATCATGTGGCTTTTATCTAACGTAGTTGAAGTAATGCAGCTGTCTGTGAGCTGAGGCTTTAGTAACCCAAATTCAACCTGGAAAAGTTTGAAAACCCTTGAAAACAGATAGCTGTGGCTGCTAGCTCACATAGCCACTTCTGAAAATTTACCCACTTCTTCTCTTTTATGTGTCTAATGTGCCAAAAAGTGCAGTTTGGGCAGCTGCAAAATGGTGTTTGAATCCCCCGAGCAGTTTTGGTGTGGGGAGAGTGCAGGCAGGGAGGGAAGTAGTTCTAATCTGACACGATTTGGGGAGGAAGGGTGGTGTGATGTCCCCTTTCTCTCTTCTTCTTGCTCCCAGCCTATAGAAATGCAAAATTCTGTTCTTCTTAGGTGGATGGGGAAGCAGGTGAGAGGACTGGAACCCTTCGTTCCCCCTAGAGTGTCCTTGTTCCCTTGCTTTAGGGCAAGTTACAGCTAACTTTTCCTGTTGTGTTGGCTCTGCTTGGCAAGAGCAAACACTTTGCAGAGAGGGGACTAAAACCCAGCGTGGCCTTTCTCTTGCCTGATCAGGTTAGGGAGGCTCGCTCTTTATCTTAGCTGATGTCCAAATACTTTATTCAGAGCTTGACAGCTTCAGTAGCAGAGTTGGGGAGAGCCTTCCTTGCCTCAATATCTTTTAGCTTGCTGTTTAGGACTGACCTTTCACTGATAGTCTGGTCTTTTGTTGCTGCAGCATGAAATCAATTATTTACAGTGCTCTACATCTACACACCCACCCTGATTTGGGGGCTACCTTTATGCATCGAGCAAGCTGGCGGGAGAGGATACAGAGAGGGGAAAAAAGCCTCGACCAGGCTGTAATTCTCTTCAGCTTGCCCAGCAGCGCTCCTCCTGGTTGCTGGGTTTGTGCACAACAGCTGTGTTATGTAAATGTGCTAAATAAAAGGGACTTAAAAAGTATGAGAGAACATGAGAAATAGGAAAAGGAAGGTTTTCAGGGGTGGGGGAGTCTGTAAACAGTGCTGGAGTTGTTACTGTTAATGGTCCAGGAAGGAATCTTGCCTCCTTTTAGATGTTCAGGCTAAAACCAGTAGATGCTAACAAATAAAAAAAAAAGGATACTTGTTGAAAATGTGACTTTTTAACAGGAGGAGCTTGTTACTTGCGTTTGTGCTTTCTGCTCTCTTTGGTGTAAATGTGCTTTTAGGTGAGATTTAGGGAGGGGGTGAGGGGGTTTGTTTCACTTCTTTCGTACAGACTGAATTGCCTGCCTATTCTTTTTACCTTTATGCTTGTTTATATTAACAGATGAGCCCCCTTACTCTCTGTCCTCCCTGCTGTATATGTACTGAGAGCCCGTGGTGACACAGGCTGCTTTCCAGCCTGGCTGCAAAACAGGGCTTTATTGATACTGATGATTTCTTTGTCCTGACCGAAAGCTCTGCAAAGGTCACTCTGTTGACTTTTATTATGTCAGCTGCTTTTTGCACTTTCCCCCTGGGCAGTGCGGATGCTTTCAGAAGATTTCAGGCTGTTCCTTACGTTGTTGCTTTCCTTCCTCGGTGATACCCTCTTACCATGTTGTTTTCCTAGCTCCTTTAATTGCTGTGAGCATTCGAAATACTGAGCCTTCAGAAACTTCTTTTGCCAAGTAACATATATTAACTTGTTTTCCTTGCTTGTTATTTTGCTGACTACACATGCCCCGGATCTGAGGACATGATTCAAAGCTCTTATCCTGTGGAATTTCTTAATACTGCTAAACAGGAATAATCAATCTGTGAAGAATGCCACAGCAGACGATACTGCTAGCGTTTATGTTCAGTGTGAACCATCCATGAAGAAGATTATCATGGGTTTAGGATTTCTGCATTGTGAGAACTGTGATATCATTCAGCTTTTCTTCTCTTTCTAAGAAAACCAGACTATGATTTATTACTTGTACAGCATCTTAAAAAGATGTGACTCTGCATAGGGTGGACTGGCTCTGGCTTGATCCATCCTTGATGCATCCTTGACCTCCACTGGTAGAAGGGAATTAGAAACTTGAGTGAAGTAGTCCGTGTGTTTGACCTCACTCAGGGTGGTTTCCAGTCCTTCAGTCCAAAATTTCTAGGTGGTCTTTATTGTTCTCTTTCATCTTGTTCATAGAATCTTAGAATGGTTCACTCCCCTCTTCCTTCTGCATCAAAGATGGTGTTGAGATAGGAGTTCAGCTCTGCATTTCTGTTAAGTCACAGCTTTCACACTTCTAGGCTAGAGCTAATGCTGCAGACTGTCTTAGAAAATCATTGGGATATTTCAGTCCCAAGTCATTTGGCCCCCTGCTTAATGAGCTGAGCTGGTTCAGCAGTAACTGGGGGCTCAGATCTGCACTGCAATCCTAAAGCAGCTAAGCTGGTTTGTAATTTTAAATGTGGGAATGATGTTACTAATGTCACAAAAAAGGCAGTGCGGGATGATTACAGTCATCTTGGTTCCGAGATCTTTAATAACCCTAAATGGGGCTGGATCCAGGAGCTGGCTGGAGGTGTCTTTTTCAGCTTAGTTGGGCTGCTCTCAGTACTGAGACTTGAGCCTTCCTAGTTTACAGCTGAGCTTCTTCAGCACACGTTTGGGTCTGTGCCTCAACCACTTCCCTGGGCTTCCAATGCTTAATAACCCTTTCAGAGTAAAAAAATTTTCCTAGTATCCTGTTTCTGCTTGTCCTGGTTCTCCTAAGTTCTATTGAACTGACTAAATAGGGCTAGATTTAAGTGCAGGATATATATAGTGAAGAGTGGTGGGAGGAGAAGTGGTTTCTGGCTGGAAGGAATCCTAAGGGTATCTTCTGGGATACTGGAGCAGCTGTGTACTAAGGGTTAAACTGTCTGAGTGTGCTTTTTGACAGCCTGGTTGAGGAGGTTGTTTCTAGATGTCGAAATCAGTAGAGGAGGGGAATTTCCAAGAGGGATTGAAGTAATTTATTTGTATGTTCAGTTTCAAGGATGAGGCAAAATGAAGACATTTGTATATATTGTTGTGTCTTAATATAGCTTTTTATAGTAGGTTTGTAAAACAGTTAGTAAAAATAAAAGCAAAACCTTACTTATTCTGTACATCTGAAAATCTGATGTAAATTTTATGGTAACATATACTGAGTTCCCTTTCTTCTAGGACTGTTTGTATGTAGTCAAGCTCATTGTGTGTGTGAATACAATTTACACATTTTGTGCTGTTTGCAAATAATTAATCTTCTGCTCACAGATGTACATAAAACCAGGCAGGGAGATAAGTGGCATTATATATCTAAAACAATAGCCATGTTTGTGTTAGCCTATAGACAGCAGGACCCTGTGATACTCGGAATAATGAAAGCACAGTTTATAAAAATAGATGGGGAGGGAAATGTAGCTGGTTTAGAATTGTGCTGGCTTCTGTGAAAAGCTGTGCTTGTTTTCTACATGCCACAGAAAGTGGTATGGGTTAAAGGAAAGGACTTTTGCATTATTTTGCCATGCCCCGATAGATCACTTGCTGTTACTGCGTACCACTAAAGAGGTAATGAAAAATTTCCTCTAAATAATAAGTTGGAGTGTCTAACCTTTATAAGGTTAGATATAAAAACCCACTAAAACCTATTCGCTCACTTGTCTTTGACTTTGGTCATAATGTTGTGGTTAGATGATCTTTTCTTGTAAGAAGGTATCGTTCTACTTTATTTATTGGTTCCTTGTTGGTTGTGGAGAGAGGGTGTAGGGGGAAGGAACAGTCTGCTACATAGATGTACATCTCTGCATCACCATGGTGCAAAATTTGTAAAACCATTTTAGAGTATCTGTTCCTGCAGTAGGGACATCAAAAACGTAAACACTACGTAGAATAGTCACACTTTTTTATGTGGATCCCTTTGGGTTCAAATGTGTTACACTGCTGCAGTCTCTTAAATGATATTAAATCATGATGATTAGTTTTGCATTGAGGATTTTGCTCCTTTTTTTAAAAAACAACAAACAAACCCAAACCATATCTTTTTATGACTTTTACTAAGTTTGCTGCCGCAGCTTTTGGTTCTTAGGCATTTAGTGTGCATCGTGGTATTGTAATATGTACTGTAAAATATTTGTATTTTCAGAATAATGATCTTGCGCCAATGGAAGAATATGCCAGTTCCCAGGGCATGCAGGGAACACTTAAAATCTATCTAACGGGAGCTATATCTCCAGTTTTCCTTACGCCTCATGAGCTTACTAGGTAGCCCCTGTCTCTGACACTCCCATTTATCGTGATTTTACGTTGACGCTGTTGATTGTTACTGACCTTAGAAAGTTACTAGACCTTAAGAACTTGTACTGTTTGTTCATACATGTGGCTTCAATCAGTGTAATGGAGATGATTATAAGCCCTTGCTGTATTCTGGCTCTCCTTCTCCCTGGACAATTTGGTTAACCCCTGTTTTAAAATAAATCTCCATTTGGAAGCTGAGGAAGTTCTTGTCTGTGCCTGGTGATCTTGTGGAGTTCCTCTTCACTGATCAAGGGGAGTGAATTCAGGTATTATTTCATCTTGTTGGAGAGTTATAATTTATTTCTAGGCAGTAACCAAAATAGAAGTAGTATTTAAATAAATTTCCATACTTGTCCTCTCTTCTGAAAGAGGTGGTATGTCCCTGTTGACATATACTGACCAATTTTACTCACTGTAGGATTAAACCATGTATTATATGGCATATATGCTTTATTTTGAGGCTGGCATACAAAACTACTAAGAGCCTGGGATGGGACAAGTTGGTGGTAGTCCCACTGTGCTGGCATGAGTGTAATTTTTTAATAGCATTCTTATCTTCTCAAAGACAATGCCAACTAATTAAATTTAGAGAAGCTACGCAGGATTATGTGGTTGCATGTAATGTTTTCACTGCCTGAGCCTTGCTGAAGTACAGAGAAAGCCTTGGAACTATTCATAGAATCATGGAATGGCTAGAGTTGGAAGGGACCTTAAAGACCATCGAGTTCCAACCCCCCTGCCATGGGCAGGAACACCTCCCACTAGAGCAGGTGGCTCAAAGCCCCATCCAGCCTGGCCTTGAACACCTCCAGGGATGGGGAATCTACAACATCTCTGGGCAACCTGTTCCAGTGCCTCACCACCCTCACAGTAAATCCTGTCGTCCATCTGTGTGTTTCTGAGGCAACTCTGGCTTTCAGTTAAGCAACTTGTTAGAAGTGCACAGAAAAAGCACGGAAAACCTTCTACCACCCTCACAGTAAAGAATTTCTTCCTAATATCTAGCCTAAATTCAAGGTATCCTGCAAAACGGCAAGGGCTGACGTTGAACAGTCACGGTACCCAAAGCACATCCTTTTCTGTTCATGCATGTTGCTCTCATTAGTGTAAATATTCTCTAGTTAGGTTTGTGGCTACTCTTATGAACTCTTTAACAGTTAATTAAACCAGGTTTTGGAAGTTGAGGAGGTTCTCCTGTTTGCATAATCTTGGGCTTCCTGATTTCTTAGAAGGGTAGGATCTGGTGACTTAAATGCTTGAGTGCTCTGCCATCACTGCTTAGGAATTTTGGAATACCACAATCTATATGGGAAAAACAGCTGTTACGTTTCCTAGAGTGAGGGAGTATGAGCCTGTGACATGATCCTCCCTAATTAAATTGCTTGGCATTGGGGAGAGGAAGATGCACTTCATTTTTTTTTTGAGTTTCAGCCTACAGCAAAAACAAGGCAAAGTTAAACCTCCTGTACAAAGGCAGATGTTAATTGTTGCCAATGACACTGAAGTCGCCCAGAGGCTTTCCTGGGGGTCTCAGCCTGGATTGAGTATGTGTTAGACCTCTGCCCCTTATCACAGCAGCCCTTAATCAAAGGCAGTTTAAATAATTTTGATCAAAACGGTAGGCACCACATGCTTTGCTTCCTTAAAAACAGACTGACTTAAACTCCTGGGCACCAACATACTTTCTGAGATTCCTAATTTTAGACACCTGTTTCGGTTACTCTTTTGAAACTGTAGATTTTTGGTTTTGGTTTTCTTTTTTGTTAATGTATTTCATAGAATCATAGAATGGTTAGAGTTGGAAGGAACCTTAAAGATCATCAAGTTCCAACCCCCCTGCCATGGGCAGGGACACCTCTCCCTAGAGCAGGTTGCTCAAAGCCCCATCCAGCCTGGCCTTAAACACTTCCAGGGATGGGGCATCAACAACTTCCCTGGGCAACCTGTTCCAGTGCCTCACCACCCTCACAGGGAAGAACTTCTTCCTAATATCTAAGCTAAATCTCCCCTCTTCCAATTTAAAACCATTACCCCTTGTCCTGTCACTACAGCTCCTGACAAAGAGTCCCTCCCCAGCTCTCCTGTAGGCTCCCTTGAGATACTGGAAGGCTGTTTTATGGTCTACCTGGAGCCTTCTCTTCTCCAGGCTGAACAGTCCCAGCTCTCTCAGCCTGTCACCTTAGTTGTATAAAAGCTTACGTTTTGTGCTCGCCTTTTTCCCCAGGAGTGATAACAGCCCATCTCTTCATAACCTCATGTCAACCATGTTTACCTTTGGCACTGGCAAGTAAATGAAAACGTGGGAGCTGTGGGCACGCATCCCTCCAGGGAAGCTGTTTACATTCCGTAGTTTGGGATATTATTTTTTTTTCTTTGCTATTGTGCTGTGCAGTTTTTTCGCTTGTTCTAATTTGCCATGACGTGGTCAGTGCTGTTTCCTTCCGGCTGCTTGCGAGGCTGTGCTAGAGATAAGGATACGTTTACAGTGCATTTTTAACAAGAAGCTGAAGATCTGCTTCGTGTAGGAACTCGGGGACTCTCTGGGTTGTACATGGAATTTATTTACTGGTTTCATCTGGTTGATGCTGTGGGAATCAAGATCTAGAGCATTTTACTGGCAAAATAGCAACATTGCTAAGTTTGGACAGTGTGTGAAGAAGAAAGATGATATACTTGAGGTATCCTACAGCCGAGTAGGTCAGTCTGGGTTTTGTGTTGTTACTTTGAATATACCTTAAAGATGGGAGTTACTAATGAATGTGAAAACTGTGTCTATGAACCAAAGTCAAAGATGGATTTTCTTTCTGCTAACTTCCATAAGTTTTTCTCAGCCTCATGCTTTTAATACTTTGAAACTTTGAAACTGACGTCTTACTTCTGGAGACGGTTTTATTTTTAAGGGGATGAAAATTTGCATGTATTAATCAGTAAAAGTAATACTTCTGGAGTTACAAAGGTGTCTGACTTCCTTGGAGTTAGATTGAACAGTTAGTTTGGAGAAAGCTCTATTGTTACTGCTGCTATTTCACATAGTGATCATTTCTTAGTTATAACTTCTTTTAATTTTTTCCATCCACAGTGTTAAAAGCTATCGAGGTGGGAAGAGCAACTCAGGAGAGGATATCCCTTGGATTGTTCCCCTTCAAGAAGAGAAGAACCCGGGAACACTGATGATCTGAGAAATACAAACGCTGATACTTGATTCATTTTGTGACTCTGCCTTTCTGCCCAGCTGGACCTCGGTGACTCTCTCTGTTTTTCCACGTTGGAGAACATCTTTCTTCGTATGTGGAGCTGAGACCTGGGAATGCGTTATTATGGCAGCAGTTGTACAGCAGAATGAGCTCGTGTTTGAATTTGCCAGCAACGTCATGGAGGATGAGCAGCAGGTACGGGGCGGTGTAAGAAAACATTCCTACAAATTGGTGTTAGGAATATTATGAAAACGCGGGGGGAAAATGTGGTGTAAAACACAAAAAAAAAAACCCTGAACGTTGGGGTCATTATTGTTGCAGCAGATCCCTGTGCTGTTTCAAAAGCTTCCCGTTGCTTCCTGTAACTCACACGGGCAGAACAGAAATTGGTTGAAATGTTTTAACTTCTGCAGTATTGCAGAGGCATCCTCCTCTGAAAATGTTTTTCCTATGTTGCTGATTTGCACCAGTAGAATCCATCCATTTGTGATGCAGAATACTCTAAATTCTGCTATTAGACAGTGGTTTTAACTTTTTTAGTGTGCTTGAATTATATTCTGTGTAAAAGTAGTGGCCACTCTACAGATAACTAGAACCAGCAGTAGGTTCCTGCTCACTGCTTTTTACAGGTTGGTTTCTAAATTGTGTTACTATACGTTGGCTATTCAGAAATAAGCTCCAAATTAATTTCAAATTGGTTTCTTTCACACTGCAGGAAAAATGTATCTGTCTCTATCTGAGGAGGCTCTCAGTTAGGTGTTGATTATCTAAACCACGTCCTGTGAGTCATGAGGCTTCAGTGAAGGATTCCTATTGTAAAAACTAGGTAGTTCCTCTGTAGGTGGTGGTTAATAGTAGGATTTTGTATTTGTTAACAAGAAACTACGTGTCTGGGTACTGTGTGGAGAGAGAGTCCTTAAAAGGCTGCAAAGTGCCACGACAAATTGTTCCCCTTTTGGTGAATGTGAAAAGCATTTCTCCTCCTCTCTTTGCACAATACTTTTGGCTTTATAATCTTGTCTGTGGGGTTTCTGTATGGCCTAATGTCTGGCTGGCCCGGGGGCTTGTTTCTGCTGTCAGGATCATGCGATCATTTCAATGAACTGAGTGTTGTCTGTCTGAAGTGCTAACTCAGTTTTGGGTGGAACTGGTAATGTAACTTCCTTCCCTGTATTTTTCCAGAGCTTGTGGTAGCCTGGGGATTTAGATATGGGAATTGCACAAACATAGTGGAAAACGAACCTTATTTATTACCTCTGTTTGTTGTTCATTGCTGGTTTTACTTTAAAAGGCAGTGGGAGAGGGGAGAGTTGGGATGGGGAGGGCTACTTCAGTGCGGTTTCTGGAGAGGGTAATGTAAGCAAACGTGGTTTTGTTCAGTGCTGTTTCTTGCAACTTCTTCAGTCACTCACCTGAAAAACTTTAAGAGTATTAAAGAGGACAGTAAAACTTCCCTAAAAAATGCTTTCACCAGCCTCAGAACAAACTCAGCCTTGGCATTTATCTCATAGGCCAAATAAATCCTACTCCAGGTGAAGCCTAAAGAAAGAAGGCGTCCTGTAGCATATCATAAAGGTGATGAAATCACAGATGAGAAAGGCCAAAGAGAGTGAGTGCATAGCGGAAGGTCCATCACCACCAACAGTCAGATGTAAGCTCCTCTTGGATCACCTTATTTCAGATATCAAAGGTGTAGGTAGCCAGCTAGGTGGCTGCACAAAGGTTGCTCTTAAATATTCAGTTTTAGAAAAGGATTCTTGCATAGGGAGAGATCTGGGAAGCTGGAACAAGATTTAGCTCAGACAAGGATTTTTACTTCCAACATTAACACAAAAAGACTGATTATGTGTATGTCTCACTGATCTTCTTACAACACAGGAGCTATTGCTTTTGCTGTTCCTGAAGCTTTTCAGTTCTGGACAGATAAATTGTATTTAGGGATAGATAACACGATTTGTGTACTTTGCAAAAATTTTAGCTCTGGAAATACTCTTGTGTTGGTCAAAAGTATTTCTTGAGCTTCATCTGTATGCAAAAGGTACTATCTTTAGACAAATGGTGTCAGTTTACAGGTCTTAGGCTGTCTCATTTTGCAATGCCCCCAAAAGCTGACATTGAAAAAACTTTGGTAATTTTTTCATGTCAAAGCTTTATCTGGAGCCCGGTTGTGCCAAGAACTGTCAGGACATGGAACAGCTGCAGGGAGAGAGGTTCAGGGTCTAGATGGAAGCTACGCTCAGTTTTTCAGGGAAGTCATAATTCATGGCTATTTTTTTTTAATTATTGAGGGTTTTTTTAAGTATTGGTTAAACAGCCATAAATTACACGCAGTCCCTTTGCAAATGTGGGCATTCAGCCAGTGGCAGATGCTGATGGGAGGGACTCCATCACGTGGCCCCGTGTGAAAAGGAGAGGCTCTCTGGTATCAGCACTATCTTTTACAGTTTGAAAAATAATGAATTTTTTTCTAATTTTTTTTTTCTTTTTCTTGGAGGGTTAATTTATCGCATTGGGCATATATGGTGAGGAAGAAATGGGATGAAAATATCTCTGTGATTTTGGGAAGGGAACAAATGGCTTGCACTAATGCTACTGGTAACCTGACTGGCTGACGTGTCAGAGGTGCTGGTTAAATAGACCATTTACCTTTTTTCTTTGTTCTCTTTTCTTCTTGGGCTTTGTTTATTTTTTTTTATTATGAGAGAGAGACTGTAGATATAAAACTGGGCAGGAGCTACAGGCTTTGGTTGAGTCAGTGCTGGTACCTAAAACTGCTTTTCTTTGTGTCTGTGGCTTCTCCTCTCAAGGTCTTTTCATTTAGCCCTTCATTAAGTTACAGTTAACGTGGTACTTGATCAAGATATTCTTGATTTTAAAAGCTGACTAAAACCAGCCAGAGAGGCTGGGTCCATACTGGGAGGTTCTAAATAGTGCCAGGGATGTGCTGAATCATTGCAACCATTCAGGGTCCCCGACGTGACTGCTCTGTGCCAGCAGGTGCTCTCTCAAGTGGCTCTGCCACGAGTAGTGACCTGTGCCTGAAGGTGCCTCCTGTATCTCCGAGGGATGTTTCTGTCTTCCCTCCTCCTGAGGAAGAGGGGTCGACATCCTTAGGTTGGGCTGTGAATTCCACACCAGCCTCTCTCATGCTTTGGCTTGCTCTTCCGCGTTGCCGTGGGAAGCGGCAACGTCTGAAACACTGAGTCACCTGGTCAAGGCCAAGGTTTCCTTTTTCTTTTTTTTTTGGCTATTTCCAGCTACTGCAGAAAGTTTCCCCCTTACCCACTTGTAGTTTTATGAAGACTTACAGGAAAAGATTGTGAGATCCATAATGAGGTTATCTCCTCAGGAAAGCAAGCGGCATTTATCTGCTTCCAGCATCCCTCCGTGGGACTTAGTAATTTCTCAGATGCTGGCTGTGGGAATGCCTTTAAAATCAAGAGGCTGCCTCTGCTGCTGGCACGGGAACTTCAGCAAGATAAAACCAAAACCTATTTTCTAGTCACCAAGGTCGCTTTGCCTGGTTTCATTTAGTTCATTTTGTTTTGTTTTTTAAATAAATAATCAATACTGTTGCAGGTCTGAATTCTGTTGCTCTGTTAAAAAGCTAGTTTGTTGGTTTTTTTTTCCACTCATGTTGGGGGTTTGGGTTTTTTTTTTGTTTTGTTTTTTGGTCTGTGTAGCTTTTCCCTGCTCCTGTCTATCGCATGTCTTTCTTCCCACCCATCACTTGCACAAAATTTATTCCATACCAGTTAAAAGCTAGTCCTGGGACAAGTTTTCTTCCTCAGAGGACTTGTAATATGAGAAGGTGATACCTCCAAAGCAAAATAAATCACCTTCATTATTTTCCACTTCTACAACCAGGGTAGTGTTTTGATCTTCTTTCAGTTGGTGGCAGCTGATGGGAAAATTCACTCTTAGAGAAAAAAAGAAGCATCTTGTCAGCATGTCAAACACCTGGGAAGAATTTGAGAGCAGGAAGGAAGATTGCTGCCTATGGCCCCTGGATGAGGGCAGGGATCAGTTTTTCAGGGGGTCATGGAGCCTGCTTTCAGGGACCTGCTCATGGGTCCTTCCATGGACTTCAGCATCTCTCTGAAGCTTTAGGTTCCTCCAGATTGTTAAAGGTCAGTCTGCTGGACTGGTTTGTAGGTAAACTGCAGTGAAGAATTTGGTGTCTGAGATTTTTGGAAGGTTTGGGCAGTAGCTTGACTCTCTTATGTGTCTGACAGGCGTGGGAGATGCATTGAAGCCAAGCCAAAGCTTTGGTTGAACAAATGTCATATTTTAACTATATTTTGCATAAGAAAGAAGAAGCAGCAGAAGCAGGCAAAGGAAAAAAAATCACAAATTGTTTTTCTATGGATTTATTTATTGAAAATCATTGCTGATGCTTTAATTCGGGACCATTTTTCAATTTGGGGATACTTTTCACTCTTCCTTTTTGTTAGTGCATGTAGAACTACCTTTGCATTAGAAAGAAATTATTTTGTGATCGTGCTATTAGAGAGGTAATTCCAGGTTTGTCTTAATTCAATCACTACCTTCCACTCCTTAATTTAATGTTGTTTTCCCTGTGTGTAATTCTCATTTCATGCTGGCATCAAAGGGAGCTGTAGTAAACCTGGGCTCTTCTGCACTTCTAAATGTGTACGGGGTTTTTCCTGTGTCGTGCAACAACAGAGCCTGCAGGAAGTTTTACCTCAGGAACCAGGTACTTTCAATGAAATCCAGGACATTATAGAAGCACCGAGGTGAGATTTTACCTCCCAACAGTCATATAAATGTCAGTGTAGATTAGTAGTAGCTTTTCAAACTGCATAATTTAAAACTGAATAAAATGCTTCTTAAGGAAATCATAACCAGTTGCAAAGAAGTAGTGACAGTCTCCACGAAAATGCGTTTCAAATTAGATTTGTTTGCAGTTGCATGACTGCTTTTCTTTCTGAAAGCATATTATGTGTTTGCTCCAGCCTTTCCTTTTCACAGCCGTGGCAGGAAAGAAAATCTGTACTTTGTACCTCCAGAAGGTTGGAGTTGTGAGGAGGTGTAATGATGACTTTAAAATAAAAGGCCCAAGAAGTTATATTTACTCTGGTTTTCCCAGCTCAAAACTGTTATTCATAGTGTGGTTAGAGTTGGAAGGGACCTTAAAGATCATTGAGTTCCAACCCCCCTGCCATGGGCAGGGACACTTCCCACTAGAGCAGGTTGCTCTAATTAATTTAAAGAGAAAGACCATTAAAGTGGTTTAACATGAGTGAGTGCTTTTCAGTTTCTCTTGTCTTTCAGACTCATAGTGTGTCAGGAAGCTCCTCAGATGGTTCAAGTGACCAAGTACCCCAATGCCATGGGGACTTCTCTGCCTGTAGACAGACACAGTTAACCATGTTGGAGTCTGTGTGTGATGGTTGTTTTTAGACATGGTCAAAATACAGTTTAAACTTGCAGAGCAGATCACATCTGGTCGTATGGGTCAAGCCAACTGCTGCCGAAACGGGTGGCCCCAGCACTATAAAGTGCCATGGGAAATGTTTTGGTCAGCGGTGAAATGTGTTTCAGTAACGTGTGGAAGATCAGGCTTTTGTAATTAGGTTTCACAGCAGGGTGAGGAGTAGGGTGTAATATAAATAGGGCTCTGAGAAGCTGAGCTGAAAACGTGTGACAATCGGTTGATTTTATCTGTGTTTCATTTATAATTCTGAAACAGTTTTTTATGACTTGTCCCCGCTGAAGAATGACAGCAGCGCTGGAGCTGGTTTTGTCTCTCAGAGGCCAGGCCTCTGAGAGATATGAGTGTCAGTCATTAGAGAAGGGATGGTGCTTGAGCCAGAGTAAATTTTTTTTTACTCAGAAGGAGCTAAGGTGAGGCACAGGCAGCTCAATACGTTGATGCAGATGCTGCAGCTGTTGAGCAGAGGCAGGGAGGAAGGAGCACCTTGCTTTGAGGTCGTGGTGAGGAAGTGGCTGGCCATTTGCTGGTGAGCAAGACAGTTGTCTACAGCAGAAATAGACAACCCAATACCTTCTCCCTTTTATAGTCAACAGAGAGGAATAGGTGTTTTTAGGGCATGGTTCATCCTATCATAGGACAGGAGCCTGAAATTGGGCAGAGAAATTGTACCCTGGAAATACCTATTTCTTGCTGTTAGCTCTCAAGGGTTCCCAACTCAAGTCCAAGTTCCTGCACAACAGCTGTCTGCAGTTCAGTGAGATGAACTTCACCCTTAGTGTCTGTGAACTAGAGCAGGATGGAGAGGACTGAAGTCTTCTTATTTGCATCTTCCCTGCCTAAAGTCTGTAGTTTTTACCTGCTCAGTAGAATCTGAACACGTACTTGCAAAGTATGTGCTCTTCTTGTTTGCAGGTGACAGGCACCTGAGTGTTGTATGTAATCCTTTTCAAGTTTTTTTTTAAGATGTTGTTAACGTTTATAGGGGCACAAAAGATGTAACTTACATCCCAAAAGTTGCATTACTGCAACTGAGGTATTTAAACTATCTTCAGAGCATGAATTGTATCTCACTAATGAGGCTGTAATGGGCCATCTTCCTTCTAGTTTATAGAATATACTGCTGAAAACAAAATATTTTTATCATACATACAGCATTTTATTTTTCTTCTCTTTTTATAGGCCATGTATTTTTTTATTTATGTGGCTTTTATTTAATCAAATCTATTTGTTTATTCTTTCCTGGAATCAAATAGGATCAATGATGTTGGGGTCAGTAAACAAACAGGGTGCATAATGTGAACATGATTCTCTGAGGAAAAGCAGGGACCTCTTGGCCACCAATGATTCCTGGTTTCTCAGCTCCAGCAAGATGCAGCCTTGGACAGAGGTGGCATCAAAGGTGTGGGGTAAAAGCTGTGCCATTGCTTGACTGGGTATACACCAAACACCTGGCAATGTGATTGCACAAGGGGGCTTTGGTAATTTTTATTGAGCTCTTACCATGTTATTCTGTTTCAAAGCTTATGTTTTGTACAGGAGGTAGGTTATTTGTTGAGTATTTTCTTTTAGTTTTGTTGAGATTTTTTTGTGTAGCAGACTGTCCATGACAGAAGCCTATAGAATTACTAGTTTTGTTTCTTCTGCCCTTTTTCCTGACTCTGCTTTGCCACAGTTGTTGCTGAGACATGTTTTACAAAACACAGGGCAATTTAAAGTGGTAATTACTGCCTTTTAAAATTTCTAATTGCACTTTCTACTCAGTACTTGCGTTGCAGACTCTTCCCTAGGAGAGGTGTTACACCCGTAGCTGTTCACTGTGTTGAGCCCATAGCTCTGATACCATTTTCTGTTGGTGAGGGTGTGCGTAGTGGTGAGATTGTGAGACCTAAACAATCCCTAAGAACGCTCATAATTGTATGATTTGGATTATTTTTTTTTTGCCTTGTGTGGTTAAATAAAACCTGCTTGACCTGTGCATGTCTGCACTCTTTTCTGGAGGGTGAGACCAAACGTATGTATACTGTTTTTTCTCAGAAATGTGTGTGTTGTTTATTGGAGTTCTTGTTTGTTTTTAAGGTTACCACGTTTATACTGTCATTTATTTTTATAGTGAGAGAGCCTTAGAGTTATGGCAGTTTTTCTTTGAGCCTGGTCTGTTATCATCAGCTATGACTTTCTTCCTGCAAACGACATTTTAAAAGGCTCGCTTTGGAAAATAGTGTGTGTTTGTAGTAAATGGTATTTTCTGAAAACCTCTTCCTGTTGAGTGGTTGCTTTCTCAAAGAGCGTGCGTCTCGTTATTATTACCAGTCAGCTTGATCTCTGTTTTCCCAGCTGCCTGTTTTCTGTATCTGATTCAAAATGACTTTCAAGGCAGAAAGATGATGTCTGAAAGCAGGCTTAGGAAGAAAACAGAGGGGAAGTAACGTCAAGTGACTAAAGCTGTAAAAATTAGAGAGGGGAAGCATTACTGCCTGTGTATCAAGCACTCTCTGTTATACCCCTTGCCCTTGTAGCAAGCGTCCCCTAAAGCAGTGATCTTCAGCTAGTGTCTTGTGGGGAAGCTTGATGCCTGTGGGAACATCTTAGAATCATACAATTGTCTAGGTTGAAAGGGACCTTTAAGGTCATCTAGTCCAACCATCAACCTAACTCTTGATTTAAAAAGGGGGAGAAAAAGCCCCCCAAAGTCACTAAACTATGTCACTAAGCACTATGTCGGCCTGCCTTTGGAATACCTCCAGGGGTGGCGCCTCAACTGCTTCCCCTGGGCAGCCCGTTCCAATGCTTGGTAACTCTTTCAATGTAAAAAATGTTTCCTGATACCCAGTCTGAACCTCCACTTTCACAACTTGAGGCCATTTCTTCTTGTCCTATGGCCTGTGGCTTGGGAGAAGAGACTGACCCCTGCCTCTCTACAGTTTCCTTTCAGGTAATTGTAGAGAGCGATAAGGTCTCCCCTCAGTCTCCTCTTCTCTAGGCTGAACAACCCCAGTTCCCACAGCCTCTCCTCATAAGACTTACTTTCCAGACCCCTCACCAGCTTCCTTGCCTTTCTCTGGACCCGCTCCACCACCTCAGTGTCTTTCTTTCTGGTAAGAAGCCCAAAATTGGACACAGTACTCAAGATGGAGCCTCACCAGTGCTGAGTAGAGAGGGACGATCACCTCCTCAGTCCTACTCACCACACTGTTCCTGGTAGAGGCCTGGATGCTGTTGGCCTTCTTGGCCACCTCTGTCCAGTTCTGACAGCCACAGGACTCCTCCATGCTCAGCTCAATGGGAAAAGCAAAGGATTAAGGTGCTCACAGCACGTTGCTTGCCCAGTGTTACCGCCAGCAAAGTTTAACATTTACTCTGCTGTGTCACTCCTCTCTATTGTCAGCTTTTGTCTTTTGTGCTGCAAATTATTCATGGGAATTTGGTGTTATCCACCGGAGTAAAATCAATATGTTAGATACTACAGTGCTGCTCAGCCTCTGGTCTGTGGTGGGACACTGCTGCTACTTGCTTTCATGTGCTAAAAATCATCTTCCCTTTGAATTCCATTCAAGTGATGTAGGTTGAAGACTTAATCAGTAAGCAGTTAGATTGGATATACACTGAATACCATTATTTTAATTTTCTTCTTTCCACTCTCCTAGCTTGGTGATCCGTCTATTTTCCCTGCTGTCATCGTGGAGCATGTTCCCAGCGCAGACCTCCTACATAACTACTCTGGCTTAACCTGCGTGGATGAACCTAGTGACATGATCACTGAGAGCTCTCTGGACGTTGCAGAAGAGCAAATCATAGAAGATGATGATATCACCCTCACAGGTTGGTGAGAAAATCATTTGTGTGACGTGTTTTTGCACCGAGATGGCTGTAGCTAATGGTGGAAAGAAAGCTCAATGACAAAAAACAACAGGAAACAAAATCTTAGTAGCATTGAATGCTCTTAATTCTTTACAAGAGGAAGAAAATTGCATTAATGCTGTCAGCTGGTGGCTTGCAGCCATCAGCTGCACAGCTGGTAATGGTGAAGAGTTTCATCCATCAACAGAGATTAGGATGGAGTCCTGCTCAGAGCACCAACAAGATTTTTCTTTGCTCTTCATAAGATTAACTTGCTCTTGTTGAATGGTGGGTACGTAACTAAGTAAATGTGCATACCAAAAAGCAGGGATATGCAGCTTGTGTAGGTGCACTGCTTTTAGCTTCCTGGGGGTACCCAATTAGCCATAAAAATGAGCACGTTAGTGGGGCTTATTGGTGCAAGTATACTCAGCATAACATGCTTTTTTTTGGATTGCTAATAACGATTAGCACCTAAAATACAGATATTCTGTGTAAATTCTGTTAGAAAAGGTAGCCCCAAGGAGAAATCTCAAGAGGAAAGCTCAAAAATACGTCACATTTTTTAAAAAAGAACCTGTTGCTGAATGCATGCAAATAAAGAGGTTTTGCAGAACAAATCTAAAAGGTGAAGTAGACACTGCACAGAGAGAGGATCTGTTTCTGCATCTTCTGTCAGCCATTAGCACCACACCTGGGCTGTCTCCAGGGCTGGAGACAGCTTGCTGGTTTCAGCCATGCTTCTGACCTTATTTCCAAAGGCATACTCTGATACAATCTTATACCACCAAAAGCAAACCAAAAACTCAGCAGAACTTGACATGAGGAACAGTTTACAGAGTAAATTGACGTGAACTTTTCTCAGTAAATGGTTTTATCTGATAAAAACGGCTCCTTGTTGGTTTTTTTTTTCAGTAGTGAATTATCTGTGAACAGCCTGTGACCATACAAAGAAGTTAGCTGGTTATTCAAGAAGGTTTTACATACTTAAACATCATTTCAATTTGAGACCTCTTGCCAACTATTTGCTTGCTGTTCATATTAATTATTCACACTGCAACTGGCATTTCCTCAGTGTGTTACTTTAAGCACCACTTAATGAAGCGGCTGTGCGAGTATTTCATAGCAGATCATTTCTACATTCACTGTCTTATATTGTGTGTGAATTTTTACTGGCATATGAGTAATTGTGAAACTCCACTCTTGTGAATGCTCTTGGTAACATTTTATTTTTTTTCCCTTGATGGTCACATGAGAAGGGTTTGCAAATTGCTGCCAGGGACTGAAAATATGTAATCCTTGTAGCTGATGGTGTCCAAGGGTTTCTGGGATATTCTGGAGGCAGACAAGTACAGTATTGTTCCCATCACTCATTGTAGTTCAAGCAATCTGGTTTTCTTTAAAGGCAAAAAGTCCTTAGAAAACGGGTGCTGCCACTTTGCAGAGGTTATTGTTGTGAAGCAGATGTTAACTAATTATCTGTTTCACACTCTCCATCTCTCGAGCTACTGTGTGTGCTGTGGGTTTCCTTGCAGAGGAAAGTGGACAAGCCCCAGCCAGGCAGGAGCCAGCACCGCTGCTGAAAGCTCCCACTCGGGATGCAAAGTGGGCAGAGCTGGCAGCTCAGCCCCCCAGTTTCTGGCAGCCTGATTCAGGTGGGGCAGAACTGGGGGGGACTCAGGGGTGTGAAGGTGCCCTGCCAGGAGATGAGGAGAGGACATCGGTCCTCCCTGTCACCTCCCTGTCCGCTGCAGGCAAGCATCGGTTGTGGCCACAGCTGCCCACTCGAACTGCAGGGATGCCACGGAGGACACCCACTTCAAGCACAGCTTCCTGTAGGCTGCCTCTGAAATGGGCTAATCCTAACTGAAATTTCCCACCTACTGTATTTTTCAGCTGCTTTCCCCTCCTCGCCCTCAAGAAGTTCTCTTCTTGATTATTTTTTTTTTTCACGGGGCTTGTTTGATCTCAACAGTGAAATGGGTTCTTTTGCTCTTTGAAGTTTGTACCAGTCTTTTCAGTCCCTTCTAACTTACACCTTTAAAAGAGGATTGGATGTTATAAAGACTACTAATTCCACACTAAAATATTCCTAAGACAGAAGTTCACAGCAAATCGAAACTGAAACTGCCACCATTTGTGACAAAACGTTGCTGAGAAATGGCTGCTTAAAATGCATGATATGGTTTGATTTTTTTATTTTCTTTTGCCAATTTTTCAGTATTGTTTAATTGCTCTGTCACATATTAAGCTAGTCTTTTCTCCTAAACTAACAAAAATCAGTAGTAGGTCTCCTGAAACTCAAGTTTTTAGGGATCTATCTCCAGAATGAATGATGCTGGTAGGTTTTTCCATCTGTAAGATGGAGCTTCAGCCCCTTCAAAACCACAGCTGTTGCACATGGGTGATTACTTACCTCAAGTATAGATTACGCCCTACAGAAAACTCTGAGAACTGCATGTTTCACATGAAATCCTGCTGAAAGGTGGCTAAAACCCAACTTTTTAGTTACATTAACACTCATGCTGTAACTTTTTTTTAATAATGAACAGGCAGACCTGCGTTATCGCCCTCCTTTTTAAAAGAGACTGCCCTGGTAATTTATATGGTCGGTTTCTTACCAATATTATGGGGTTTTAAATGATGAACCATCAAGTATTAAAGGGTGATTAACAAAATAAATTGAAGCATTTGGCTTTGAATTAAATTTTATCTCTAAAGGGAATATTGAATTGTGGGTTGTTGGTTTTTTTTCTGTGAAAAATACAGAGCATGGTGTTTTGTGCAGAATAATTTCTAGGCCAACTTGCTGGATGGTACAATTTGCTACACTTTATGTACCTTATTAATGTGCCTAATTAGGGTTATGAAGCACACAGGAAGGAGGAACTAATTGGATTATCTAACTTCCTGAAAACATTCTTTTATTAATTTTATTTATTTTTTTTTAAACTTTGCCCTGTCATAGAATCATAGAATGGTCAGAGTTGGAAGGGACCTTAAAGATCATCAAGTTCCAACCCCCCTGCCATGGGCAGGGACACCTCTCCCTAGAGCAGGTTGCTCAAAGCCCCATCCAGCCTGGCCTTGAACACTTCCAGGTAATTTAGAAAAATAAGAGTTAATCAAATGCTGCCATTTTATGGCCTTGATTTCATGGGATCAGGGAAGCCGCTGCACTTGAGACTGTTTTGGGGGATGAGAGAGGAGGGACTTAAAAGTTGAGTTAAGGTGCCCTGGGCCCTAGTCTGATTAGGGGGCAGGGAAGTGTGCATTTTCATAGATCGATAATGGTACTTAATAATCAGTTAATAAGTTATTTTACAGCGTTTGGCTTATGCATTTGGTGAAGCTCTATCCTTTGTGGTGCAATCCAAGTGGATCAGGTAGGAGAATGGGGGCAAAGAGACTTTGGGAAGCGCAGTCCTGCACAAACCCAGCATCTTCGGCCATCATTTATGATGCTTCAGGAGTCGTTAGGTGGAAACTGAACTTCATACTGTTCATCCATGAGGATTTTGAGTTCATGAGGTGCCAGTTGTAAAAAACAAAACAAAACAAAACAAACTAAACCAAACGGGTATGGTTTCATTTACTTTGCAAAGAGATTATTCACTGCTGCAAATACCATCTGGTTAAAAACAGTGAGGGTTGTTTTGGTTTTTTTATAACTACCCTTTACAAATTGTAAAGCCTTGTTTAACAGAGAAAATGAAGGGTGATGTGAAGGTGTTCCAAAATCCCTGTGTTCTTAAATTCGGTTTTCCAGTGTCAGTTAACAATCAGCTCAGTGCTGATGCTAAAAGGCAATCACTTGATATTAACAGCCGGCTATTCTGCAGAAGAGGGCTCTGCCCACACTTAATTCTACTTTCAGCAACTTTAGATTTATTCTGACTTTGGGTTTGGGGTTTTTTTGGCTCTCTGGTCCCTGGTTTTGTCTGTAGTAAAACCAGCAGTGAATTTAAACGCGGCTGTGACTGGCACAGCCCTTGCCTTGGTCCACTCTCCAGAGCTGCCAGCCACCAAGGGAGCAACGGGAGTGGGACGGGACCTCCAAAAGTGGTGTGAGGCCTTCAGAAAAGACAGTAGGCAGGAGTAGGAAGAGCAGGACTTTGGATAGAGGCGGGGAGCTTCCAGCGTGAGACACAGTTCCTTGCTCCAGCAGATGGGGAGAACAGAAAGCTGTGTTTGGGCAGGCCTCGTGCTAACGGGGAGCGCTGATTCATAGCGAACCTGGATTCCCAGTAACTGGGCTGTAACTGGCGTGCAGATACAGAGGCTTACATTTGTGGCTTGCTCAGATAAACAGGAACTTGTAGAGAACCCTGGGAAAAAAATGAAGTTACTTTTGGGTGTGGTTTTCCCTTTCTCCCCCTCCCCCCCAGCTCCTTTTTACTTTTTTCCTCCCACTCCTTTTTACTTTTCTTTTTCCTCCCTTTTTTTAACTTTTTTCTTCTTTTTTTTCCCCTCTTCTTTTTTTCCCCCTCTTCTTTTTTTTTCCCCTCTTCTTTTTTTTCCCCTTCTTTTTTTTTTTTCTCCCCCTCAAGTTTCTATTTAAGATAACATTTGAGATCTGCTGCTTCTCAGAAATGACCTCCCCCTCAACATACTTTGGGGCTCTGACTTTGCCGAAGTATTAACAACTAAGGTGTTTCTTCCCAGTTCTTAAATTTCTGAATGTATCATAACTTCCAGTGATGGGAATACCTTTCTGTGACATTAAAGCTAAAATAACAGACACCACCTTGCCTCTGGTGCTTGAGTGGGTTGTCTCTAACCCACTCAATTGCAGTATCTCAGGTTGGGTGATGCGAATTAGCGTCTTGCTGCTAGTAGGATGGAAAGTGCTCCTCCATCTCCGCTGTGCAGGACCCCACACCTTGGTTGTGGTAGCTCTTGCGTTCTTGTAATTCAACTTGCTCACCCTGCAGAACCCAAAAAATTTCTTTTGAGCCGTTTTATAAAACTAAATTATCTCGCTGCATGATCAAAAAAGCGTGAAGCCCGGCTTATGTGAAGTGACAGAAGTTTAGATCATGAATCAGGGGCAGAGATGGGAAGGAGAACCACAGCCCTTGTTTGTTCAGCAACAGGGAAATACTGATTTAACTCAAACCACCTTGTGAAATCATCATCTAAGAAGAGGCTGGAATGACGTTAGCAAGAGCATTAATGTGGTTAAAAACTTATTTTTGCTATTCTGTGTCTGTGGACAGATACCCTTTATGTTTTTTGTGAGCATCAAATTATATTAATTTCTACATTTATGTTATTTATATGACTATTAGAATTTCCTTTCATTAGTCTTGGATATGGATGGTTGATTTTTGGCCACACGGTGTAACAGCAAAGTGAAGCTGGCAACCTCTGCCTCGCTTGCCGTTGTTCGGAGTGAAAAATTCAAACTCTGCTCTGTCAGCTCAGCTCCTGAAAGCAAGCAGGAGGGTTTGCTCCTTGTGCAGCTCTTGCTGAGGAAAGAGCAAACAGCAGATGGTCCTTCCTCCCCACCTGCAGCACTGAGAACCAGGGGTTACCACTGCTGGCTTTTAAATTGTACGTGGCAGCGTAAACCAGCCCCGCTCAATGGCTTTGCCTGGGCTGGATCACGGTAGGCCAGGGCTGGATCACAGTAGGTTACTTTGCCGTCCATTCAAACAAGGTTGGTACGGATGACAGTCGCTTTGGCAGCGCTGTGTGCCCATATTTAGGGTGACAACCTTACTGAGATCTTTGTTGTGTTGGTAGATGGTATGGAAAGTTCCCATCCAGATAAAATTTAGAAGCAGAAGCGATGAAGTCAGCAAAAGAAAAAGTTTGGTTTCTATGGTTTCACAAGCCAGGCCCTTAGTCCACCATGCTCACTTTTCTCTTCTTCACGCTGTCCTCCCCAACCCTGTGTTTCTCATTCCTTCATCCTGTTTGGAGAAGTCAGCCAGAAGGTGCGGGTCCTTAAATGTCTGAATGTCTGGGCAAGATGTGGGGTGAAGGGGGTCCTGTAGGCAACAGGGTGCGTTGCTGCGTGGGTTCCCAACGCCCCTCTGTTGTATTCTGTCTTAGCCTGAGCCTGGGGAATGGTAGGACTAAGATCAAGAGAAAAAATTCAGTAGGTAAGGAGGCTTCTCCTGAGCTTCTTGTGCTGCCTGTATAAATCACAGCTGGGTGGAGAAGGTAGGGCTGGTGCGTGAATGTCTGCGTTCATCTTTGCCCTCTCCTAATAACCATATCATGATATGATTACTGAAGCTGTAAATATTTAGGGTGAAACTGAAGAGGGGGGGGAGTGTGTGTGTGTGTGTGCTGTTTTTTTATTGTGTGACTGTGTAATGCCAGTGGGCTGAGTGCTTTGTTGTTGCTGTGATTTTTTAATTTTTTTCTTTTTAATGTAGAGAAATTCAGGCATAAACCTCTTGCTTTTATGCAAAGAAGAAATGTTCCAAGGTCACTGCGTTCTCTTTTATGGTGCATTTTTTCTTGCTCTGTCAGTCTGTCTCCTTTGTTTTTTTTCTCTTTTTTATGTACCTGTGACTGCCCCACCCAAAATTCCTCAAAGCTGAACAGGGAGAGAAGCTGACTCCTTACCGGGCTGAGAAAGTAGTTGAGGTTCATAGGCCTCCTGGGGAGGGGAATACTTTGTACCTGTACAGCTCATTGTACTGCTTTGGTAGATGCATTTCCACCCAACAGTGAGTGATTTCTAAAAGAATGTGTTAAACCATCCTAAAGGTTTACAGTACCAGCTTCTGGAACTAACATCTAACTTATTACAATTATTTTTTTAAAAAATCTTCTTGTAAGGAACGTATTTCTTCAGTCAAACCAATATTATCTTCTTGGATAACTGTTATTTTGTAAAATTATATTTTACTGGACTTTTTTGGTGCGTAGCTTCAGATGACCTTAATTATAAATTAATGCTCAAGAATCATAGGATCATAGAATGGTTAGAGTTGGAAGGGACCTTAAAGATCATCAAGTTCCAACCCCCCTGCCATGGGCAAGGGACACCTCTCCCTAGAGCAGNTTTGGAACTTTGGATTTCTCTGGTGACCACCCTTGAGATTGATGAGGGATTGTGTAGTAGTCAACATTTTTTTAAAAGTTTGCCAACTTTCTGTATTGCTTTTTGTTCTGTATTGGGAAGTTATGTTTGCTTTCCTGTGCGTTCCTGGAGCCTGCTCTGTTAGCCCTACCTGTGATTTGATGAATTTGAATTCAATTACACCTTTGGATCACATGTTCTCAAATAGAAGGTGTGGAATATTTTATTGTCTGTCCTCCAGGCTAAATGGGAGGATAATTTTGGTGAGCATCTCTTAATGATGGAATTAGTTTCCGTAATTTTTTTTTTTAAAGGTTCCTGTCTGGAATATTGTGGTAGTGATATTTTTTAGGGTTTGTTGGTGTTGTGCTTTACTGCATGTGCTTGATCAGCAAAGAGGGGGGTTAAAAAAATGAGGGAGAAACAAAGGGTTTGTTTTGGTTTTGTGTTGTGTTTTTTTTTTTTTTTTTAAATACATAAGATCTAAAATATGTAGTGTATTAAATAAATGAAATGATTACAGTGTGTATTTTCTCCACAGCTAACCTGTTACTCACCATCTAGTAGAAGACCATGTTTATTTAACCCCTTCTTTTTTTCTGGAAATTAAATAGGAATAAATGTCGTGTTACGCTTTGAGTCCAGTTTGTAGCTTGTTAAGAACTAATTTTACTCTCTTACTTTTAGTTGAAGCGTCTTGTCATAATGGGGATGAAACAATGGGAACAATTGAGGCTGCTGAAGCCCTTCTCAACATGGACTCCCCTGGTCCTATGTTGGATGAAAAAAGAATAAGTAAGTGTTTTGTTGATTTTTATGAATCAAATCTAATCTGTACTTGCTCTGTTTATTTGTGGAAGGAGGAGGGATTCAGTGCAGCATGGCTGCATGGAATTGGTAAGATTATTCTGCTTCTGGATGGCCTTTAGGTACATAGTTTGGGTGTCAGAAATCTAGTGTTGTATGCAATGAAGGATTGCATTGCCATGCCAGGAATTGAACAGGTAAGGAAATAATCAGAAATTACAGAGGGAAGGTGTGAATTAAATCGGCTAGTTTAGATTGCAGTGTTTTGTTTGGCTGATAGAGAGTGAGTCTGTTTATGTTACGAAGATAAAAGAATATGCACTTACATCTGGGGATTGCTTTAACTGTGAATAAAAATATGTGATCACCGAATAATTGTGCTTTTGGGGGGATTATATAATTAAACTGTTCTATTTTAGTAGTGCTTCTGCTTGTGTGAAATGTTATCAGTGCATGTATTCCATTATGACATTATGAACTAGTGTTCTCTCACACAGGTGAGTGTCTCATTTTATTCTATGTTTAATTCTTTTCCGTAAAAAGAAAAATAAATAATCTTTTAGAAGTCCTTGTGGCTGTGTGAAAATGTTTCTATTGTCCCTTTTCCTTAAGCAACAATGTTTGGCTCAACTGAAGATGATGATATGGTGCCTCCTATTACACATGTGTCAGTCACACTTGATGGGATCCCCGAGGTGGTGGAAGCCCCAGACCCTTATGCTGAATCACCTGAAACTCCAGAATATGAACAACCAAAGAAGAGGAAAGGTAAGATGCTACTGGAGAACAGCAGTGTGGAATAGGAGAGCAGCGGGTGGTGGGCTCACCTCCCCTGTGGGTGTCTGGAACCATTCTGGGTGTCAGGTCAAAACAACTGAGTGGGCTCAGCTAGAAGTAAAGAAAAAGTGTTTTCTTACTGGAGAGTGTGAGCACAAGTACAGGTGCTTAGATGCCAATGATGTTGGATGGGTAGCATTGACTGCTTATCCCACAGGAAACACAAGTCTCTGTTTGTTCCTCTGTAAAGTTTGTTCTTCAGAGCAGAATTGCCATGCAAGTGATAGAGCTTTGGTTACTGTGAATCCTGAAGCACTTTCATAAACTTGAACAAAAGAAGTTCCAACTAAACATGAGGAGGAACTTCTTCACATGGAGGGTGGCAGAGCACTGTAGTGGGAAGCCCAGAGAGGAGGTGGAGTCTCCATCTCTGGAGATGCTCAAAAACCCACTTGGACAAGTTCCTGTGCACTCTGCTCTAGGTGGACCCACTTTGGCGGAGGGTTGGACTAGATGATCTCCAGAGGTCCCTTCCAACCCCATATAATTCTCTGCTTTTGTGATTCTGTGATTCATCAGCTTTTACTTAACTTCATCTAAAGATACTTTATCTGTTCGGAGTACGGGATAAGAATGAGGAAGGTTTCTTAGGTTTTCTTGGTTATAAATAGTTTAATTTTATTTTTTTTTAATAGCTGCTTGCTATACTAGAAGCACAAGTCCCATTTGCAGTAGATGATATCCACGAAGTGTCCCCTGAGGGATTTTCAATTGGAGTTGGTGCTGTGCCAAAGAGCAATGAAATGGTGTTTTAGCCAGACCTTCTGGTCCTGGTTTCCCACCCTGTTTCAGCGTGGACCCCATCAGAGGTCCCGAAGCTGATGTCTGCAGTGAAAGAGGTCATGCAGTACAGGCAGATGTAAGGTGCCCTTGCAATAAAGTAAAACAAACAATTAACAAAACCCCAACAAACTGAGAGAGTTCTATTTCTGGAGCTAATCGTAGGGCTGACTTTATCAGGTTCCTCTGTGAAATAAAAACCTTCCAGAACAGGGTTCCTGCTACCCAGCCATATTCCTGTAGGATTGAGAGCATTTTTGCTGCTACTTTTGCTGCCGTTTCCAAATGGTAGGAGTCATTATCTGTCAGAGGGAGCATATCAGCCTGCAGAGATCTTGCGGAAGGCTCCCGAGCCACGTGTGTGTCACAAGGCCTGGTAGGGGACGGGTGTGGGTCGGGAAGTCTCTGATTCCTGTAAGAAAGCTGAACTGAAACTGCAGTGGAGGAGAGCTTTGCCAGCAGCTGCCCGAGCGTGCTGCTGGGGAAACTACCGTGCCCTGTGCGCTGCTGTGAGATAACCAGCCATCAGAGGATTTTAAACTGGGTTTTTTGTTTTCTTTTCTTTTCTTCTTAATGTTGGCTGCGATGTGTGTCAAAACAAGGAGCCGCTGTCTGGCAGACATTTAACCTCTTTGGCATGGTGCTTTCATGCTCTCTTTGGTGTTGTGCTTCTGCTTACTCCCACTCCTTCCTCCTCCCTAGCTGTAGGTTAGAAAACCAGTTGCTTCACAGCAAATGTATGTGTTTGGTTTTGACGGTTACATTGGGCAGAAAAAATACTAGCAAAGAGGCATCAGTTTAGTGTTTCCTTAACGGCTCATTTTCCATGAGGTTGAGACGTCATGAGGTAGATGGTATGGTCTGAGTGGTGTGGAAGGGTTACTTCAAAATGTCCAGGGATTTGCAAGGCATTGGTGTGCCACAGTTGCTGCAAGATGCTATTAATTTTGTAGTGTGCTTTAGGATGATGTACAGTGTTGGAGTGGGGTTTGTTTGTTTCTTTCTTTCTTTAATTCTTTTAAGTGCAATCTGTTTCCCTCCCTTTGGTCACTTTTGTGTCACAACAAAGGACCATAATCATTTTGCCCTGTCCGTACCACCCATGATTTTATAGCCTTCTAGTGTATATAACCCGTCAGCTAAACTTACAATGCTCAGAGCACTGCCAGCTAACTGAGCCAGAATGTCACCGCCACTTAGAGCTCCTCCAAGAAAATGTTCTCCAGAAGCAATGGGGAGATTTCAATTCCTTCCCTTGTGGACCTTTTTGCTGCAGCAGGAGAGCTGTATCCACCCATCTGCACACCTCCAGACCCACGTTCAGCATGATGTTTGTACTCATGAGCGTCTGAGCACTGAGCTGCTGAACTACAGGACAGGAAAAACAAAGAGATGTCAGATTAAAACTTGGAAGTTTCCTATACTAATATCTTCAGTCCTGTTTTTGCTACAGGAGGTTTCTGGTAGTAGGTGGTCCCATAAGTTATATTATCTGAAAACAGTGCAAGAGAATGTGTTGAACTCTTTCTGGTGTGGTATAAGTTAGTTAATCTTGTTGAGCATCTCACTGTCTAAATATCAGATATATTTGTAGCATAAATTCATAACCTCAAGTGGTTTTGAAAGTGAAAATAGCAATGATAAATTTGGTTAGCTATACAAAATTATGGTAGCCCCACAAAGGCTTAGCTCTTGCACATTTATCATCCTTCCTCTTTGTAAAATTCTCTCCGAAAAAGGAATTTAGTGATGTACTCTGAAAGGTAACAAATTCATGCTCTGTTGAACCAAAGGAGGAAACATTCTAACGCTTACTGTGCTTTCAGAAAATACCTTCTTTTAAACAAAGGAACCATATCTGGTGTGTGGACTGTGCTTCTGACGGTATCAGTGAGCGCCTGGAGATGGTAGCTCACAGTGTAGTCTAAAACCATCATCTCCTCTATCTCTAGCCCAGATACAGAGCAGTAATTTCAATACCTTTCTGTAAATGAGTTTCACATTCTTCACTGAATTCTAATTTTGCATGGCTTTCAGGTGGAGGATTGTCCAAACAGGATGTCCTGAAGTAGTCTAGGCTGAAGTAGGAGAGCCTGGTGTTGCTTTAGCAGTAGTGTTCATGTTTAGTGGCCTAGGTTATCACTAATCACAAGTGCACAAATTATATGTGGTCAGTACTTACGTTTCCTGAAGTTTACCAACCAAAATTCAGTCATGACCCACTTGAACCTTCATCCACCTCATTTTCTTTTAAGTCCTGATCTCATTTGGACACAGGGTAATTAATGACATGAAAATAACACTCCCCACTACTTAATTGGGTACATTTACACCTCTGTAAGAGGAGAAGAGCACCAAACAGAGTCTTCCTGTGACACAACTCTTAAGGGGAGAAAAACACACAGTCAAAGTTACCCTGAGTGACTTCTTGTGCAGTAGAAGATCATCTGTGGAAGAGTGACTTTATCTAAACCTTTTAGAGAAAACAGACATTTCTGCAAACAAGAACAGTGAGTGGAACAAAGCTGCTAAAAATATACTCCAGTGGTTCTTTATCCTTTCCTATGATGATATATGAAAAAACTCAGTGTTGTGGGATCTCCTTCCTTCCATCTTCATTCAAATCAAGGAAGACATCACTGGCCAAAGTGATGGCTGAACTTTGTGTCCCATCCTCAGTCATGAGTTCTGTCTGAACGGAAGCAAGAAAATTAGAGGACTCCAGGCATTACTAGAGTTTCCTCACTGTAGGAGGAAGGAGCTATTCCTCCTCCCCTGTGCCCTGTCAAAAAAAGAGATAGAAAGGAAAAGGTGCAAAGCTGGACTTAGCAAGACTGCTAACATCAAAAGGAGAGTGCTCAAGCCAGTGTTTCTTATGACTTCTTTGTAGATAGCTGGAAGTTTAAGATGAAGCAGAGAGCACAGGCTGGCACTGAGCACTTTTTTTCAGAGCTAGTGGAAAACCCTCACACTTACTCTGCAGCAGAGTCATTTCCTTTCTAAAACAGCCCCTAAAATCAAAACCAAAAGTGGAACATCATAGTGTAAGGAATTGCACAGGTTTATTGTCTTGCCTTCTTAGGATATAAACCCAGGAGATGCAATAAACAGAGAAAAAGATTTTTCTTTAGATCTTTAATTATGACAATATGCTGTTTGGACTAGAAATATGTTTCTCCAAGTCCTAGGTTTGCTTGGTCTATTCTACTTCTCAAAAAAGCAAAGGTAGTACACGAATAATTTAGGTATTGTCAGTGTACTAAGGAGTCACTGCGAAACCAGCAATGAGAAATGTTTATTTCATAAGAATGTTTCTGATTAATTATATTACCTGTGAAATCTGCCATTGCAGGGAATGAGAACTAATAAAGGAATAGTTTCAAGGTTTTATATTGAAAAATACTTGCATGACTTGTATCTTTTTACTCCACTTATATTTAGGTAGTTGGTTTCCCAACATTTTCAAATTAATGATCTTCGTTCTTGTTATCAGTTATTACTTCTTTCCAGTCTTCCTCACCAGATAGAGCTATCATGATTATGACTTTAAAAACTGGTGCCTTTTCAGAGTCCGTTACTAGTTCTGCTGGTCTTAAACAAACAAGTGACTGTAGCCACTGTTGAGAACGGTGTAAAAGATGGTAGGATTGAAAAGTGTTTCCTTCATGTGACAGTGTAGTTTGCTGCTGTCAGTAGAGACTTCTAATCTATTAAACAAGCAGGCAATCTTGTTTTATCCCTACATTCCGTTTTGGTAGTGAGTGACCAAGATGGTGCACTGTATTTTATCTAGATTTTCCTGTTTAAACTCTTGCCCACATTTAACAGCTTATTCTTTTAATCTCATCTGTTTTAAGTGCTCTTAAGAGCACCTAAAAGGCCACAGAAATTTCCAAGGTACGTGGACTTCGGAAAAGTGAGCGTCATCTTTTCTAGAAGTTCACTAAGAGCACAGGGAGTCCAAGCCTGCTGTAGAAATTGGAAAAAGTTCAGCATAGAACTGAGCCCCTGACTTACTAGAAATCGAATCCTCTCTGAATTGGGAAGCAAATATCTTCCCTTTTTAGGTCTTCTCTCTTTTTTATTTCCTTTCTTTTTTTTTTTTTTTTTTTTAAGTTGCAGTTGACTTATTGGTGGTTTATTTCAGGGAAGAAGCCGAAACCATCTCGTCCTGAGTCCCCTACTACAACTCCAAATATATCTGTGAAAAAGAAAAACAAAGATGGAAAGGGTAAGGCAAGGAAAATTGCTGAATTTTTTAAAATAATATTGTTTCTGAGCAACCTGTAAAAAGAAAAATTTCACTAATTCTCTTGTGATGTAAAACCAGGTCTTGGTGCTCGGGGTGGTGAACATCTCATCTTAAGGCAACTAAAAACTTGGTCCACGAGATTTTTTTGGTGAAATGCCCAGTTCCTGGGGAGAATAACGTATTTGTCACTTCAGTTGCGAGGGTTCTTGGAAACTCTTCAAACCCCCTGCAGAAGCTGCTGCGTTTTGAATGAAGTTGTGGGGAGTGCTTTGCATTGTGTTGGTGTTTCTTGGGCTGTGGTTATTTTGACAGATGATCTTTGAAAACATTTTCCATCTGTGTGTATCTAATTCTGCATGAGGAGCTAATCAAGGCTGCCAGTTGGCAGCAGGAAGCACCAAGCCCTGGGTTCTGAGGAAAGTTGTAACGCAGCTTGAGGACTTGGGCAGAAAAACTTGGGATTTCGATACTTCTTTCATTCCTCCTGTGTTTAAAGGGAAGAAAGAAAATAAATACCACATAACTGATACAATAAATAATTTCCTCCAGACAGAGCTGTTCGGTTGTGCCTGTCAGGTTTGTCAACAGCTCCGTTGCTTTGCTGTTGGGCTGGTGTTTGGGTGGCATCGGGCTTGATGCCCCAGCCCTCACCGAGTTCTTACTGGGCTGGGGTGGGAGCTGGAAGTGACCCTTCCCTGTGTCCCCACCAGTGCCTGCACCCACGCCTGGGGACTAATGTGCTTGCAGGCGTGCAGTACGTGTCAGGACAGAACCTGGAAGGTGGTGGCATGAGAATGCCAGACTCTCTTGAAATCAGAAAAAAATCACTGCACTGACAAATGATTATATGGTATTTTTTTCTTTTGAAGAGGGATTTTCTGCAATAGCAGGGGGAACAAAAATACGTTGAGAACTCAACAACTAGGTTAATACCAGCAATTTTGCATATGTTGTTGCCTTTTTTTTTTTTTTATATTTGAAATTTTTTATTTTTAAATCAAAACCTGATTTTTAAGTAGACATGAAAGAAAAGTATGAGGCGAACCTCCAAGTAGTGCTCAAAGGAAATAACAGGAAATATTAAAGCAGCTAACCACAAAATTAAAAGGTGGAAGAATCTAAGGTTTCTGTCTGATACGGCGTGTCCTTGCTATTTTCACATTTGTCCATTGTTACAAAATTGCCATGTCAGAAGGAATGGAAAAGGAACTTGCTGCCTGAAACCACTGCCTGTTACGAAAAAAGCTACAACAAAAGCATTTGTTTTGCATTTTGAGGAACATAGAATTGAAGTAAAAGGCATATTAATGTAACTGGCCACGCCAAGGATGCAGCTAGAAAATCATGAGAGTTGCCTGTCTCTCAGTATCCCCAGTGGTCCCTTAAGGGGAACATGTATGCTGAAATACCAAACCCTCCATATCGTTATTTGATGTGATGCAAGGAGTAAACTGAGTTTTGTATGTATTTCTTCTTATGCTGTGACTCAGAGGAGGTTAAAAATTCTGCCTGTGAATAAAGCAGACATGGTTTTCACAGAGACAGTCATAGAATCATAGAATGGTTAGAGTTGGAAGGGACCTTAGAGATCATCAAGTTCCAACCCCCCTGCCATGGGCAGGGACACCACTCCCTTGAGCAGGTTGCTCCAAGCCCCATCCAGCCTGGCCTTAAATACTTCCAGGGATGGGGCATCAACAACTTCCCTGGGCAACCTGTTCCAGTGCCTCACCACCCTCACAGGAAAGAACTTCTTCCTAATATCTAATCTAAATCTCCCCTCTTCCAGTTTAAAACCATTACCCCTTATCCTGTCACTAGGCTTCCTGACAAAGAGTCCCTCCCCAGCTCTCCTGGAGCTCCCTTCAGATACTGGAAGGCTGCTCTCAGGTCTCCCCGGAGCCTTCTCTTCTCCAGGCTGAGCAGCCCCAGCTCTCTCAGCCTGTCCTCATAGGAGAGGTGCTCCAGCCCTCTGACCATCTTGGTGGTCCTGCGCTGGACCTGTTCCAACAGTTCTATGTCCTTTCTATGTTGAGGACTCCAGAACTGAACACAGTACTCCACAGTACTCTGAACACAGTCCCCTTCACAGTGATTTTTCAGTGGCTAAGCAGTGACAAATTTTCAGACTGCCTGGGTGCGGCTGAGCGTTTTTAGTCTGGACTACAACAAAAGTACCTGGGATTCGATGGTGGGTGCCTGGCAGTGCTCTTGGTCCTGGTTGATTTTGTGTCTTGCTGAAGCAGTCTTAACCTTTGCCTTCGGGGTATCTGATGGTTTTTATATAAGCTGGGAGACATTTGTTGCGAAGGCAGTGGGTTTTTTCTCTAGGGATGCTCACTTTCCAAGTTTCCACCTGCCGAAGGAGTTGGTAACGTTCTGTGCTGCCGGTGCTGATGACTTTGCTGAATACTTGCTAGATATAACACAGTCGTATGGGAATTTTAGTTTGTAAGACGCCTCCTCTTGTTGGAAAAGAAGTTCAGGCTGGTGGTTATTAAAGTTGAAAAAGCTACTGGTTTAAATGGAAGCTAACAAAAGAGATCCTGCCACCTCCTGTTGCACTGGGCATCATTTTTTGTGAAACTTCAGAAATCTGCACACGTTCTCCTCACTGTGGTTTTGCACGGTACTTGTGGGAGGTGATGCTTTCATACAAGAAGTTTTTGATCCTTTCTCAGACTAACAGCACATCACTAAGAAGCTTATGTGCAGCTTCTAGAGTCCAAAAGAACATCAGACACCAAAAAAGCCTTTAAAAAAAAGAAAAAAAAGCAGCAAGGAAAAGGGTCCCATTAGTTATACAAGTTTAGCCTCATTAAATGTGCTTTTGGAGAAAAAGAATATGCAAATTTTGTAGTGGTTTTAAGTATTCACAGTGTGTGATTTTAATACTGTTTCTTTATATGTGGTAAACACCAAACAGATGTGTTGGATTTCCATATATAAGCGTTTGTAAAATGCTTGTTTGTAATTTTTTGGTTTGTTTGTAAAATGAAATTTGAACGTTGTCTACCAGCAAGTACAAGCGCTCGCTGGATTAAAAAGCAAGAGTCTTGTTCTAAATTTTATTCTGGAAGGTTTGCCTACCTCAGCATATGCCACTGATTGCCCCATATAAATCTAATTGTTAGGAGTAAGGATTTTGTTTAGCCTTTTAAAGGATTATAACACTCATCTCAATTCAGCAAAGTATTTAATCAAGGGCTTAGTTTCCAGCATTTTCAGAGGATGGACCTGAAGGTGTTCCCATTCAAGGTAAAGCAACAGTGGTGGCTTTTGTGACTGGATTAGGCTGGAGGGAAGTGTCCCTGTAGGTGACTGGTGCTAACATTGGTGGTTGGAATGGGGTGACTGTGGGTTGACTGGTACCTGACTCTGGGTTACAGACAGTGGCAAAGGTGTTTGGGCACCCAGACTATAACAGCTAAGAAGAATCCTTTCCCATGCCCTTGCATCACTGTTTCCTAGTCTTGATGGTGTATTACAGGATATTTGTAACAATACCAGCCTCTTAATTTTTAGACTATTTACATCATTAATAAAATATGGTCAATTAATATTTTTTTTCTTTTTCTGTGTCCTGAAATGCTTTTATTTTAGGAAATACAATTTATCTCTGGGAGTTCTTACTAGCACTGCTCCAGGACAAAGCTACATGTCCTAAATATATCAAATGGACTCAAAGAGAGAAGGGCATTTTCAAACTGGTAGATTCCAAGGCTGTGTCCAGGTTGTGGGGAAAACACAAAAACAAACCTGACATGAATTATGAAACAATGGGTAGAGCTCTCAGGTATGTGCATTTTTAATAATAGACCAATTTCTTTGCCTTAGTGTTTGTGTGCATTAAATGCCTTGTCTAATTTGTGTGACAACAGCAAAGAGTTAGTGTTCTATCCATTTGGGAAATTAAGTCATTTCAGCAAAACAAATTCGCTAACTAAAAGTAACCTTTACTGACCTCAACCCCGAGTCAGTCACCTTCACTCTCAGCTCAGACATTTTCAGTGCTGCTGCTGCAAAAACTGCATCATCACAGTCAGCCAGACTAACTTAGAGACTGGAGATTCCAAGTGGGGCAAAGCTTTTTAGATAAAAAAATCTCTTTTCTCCAAAAAAATCCTAAATTCAGGTGTATTAATGAAATTATTTGTGTTGCAAATGATCACCATTTCCAGTGGACGCTACTGTTTTAGAATTCAGTTCTGCTGGTGCTGCTCTGAACTTGTGTCTACAGACAGTTTTGAAACACCTCATCAAGTGCCTCTGCTTATCAGGCTCAAATTTTTCTCATGCATAAAAGACTGTACAAAACAGACAGACATCCATGAAGCTTCAGTCTTACCTGCTGATGGATAATTGTCCAACTGAGCAGCGATCTGTTTCTATTCATTTTCCTTCACCCCTCACCTTGGCATGTGCCGTTTCAAATGTCTGCCTCTGCTCACTGGTGAATAAGCATCCATTTGGGTAACTGAAAGAACTTTGTGAGCCAAGAGGAGGTTTACAAGTTTCGTTCAAACTTTTTTAAAGAATTGTGAGTTGATAGCAGGGCTGCTAAGTCACGGAGCTCTTCTCTTTCTCCTCAGAGTTACCTGAGGTTGAAATTAAAAGGTGACAAGAAATACCAGTAAAAACAAGTTGTTTGAGATGAAAATACGCTCTTAAATGAGCCACTCCTTTATAATGAAGAAACTAGGCGCTTAAAATATTGTTTGCTTGTTACTGCTGGTCTTATTTTGGGGGGGGGGGATTGTTGCCTTTTTCTGTTTGTGTTTGCTTGTTTTTTGGCAAAAACCACCCTGTAACTTGATGTGTGTACCCTTTAAACAGATACTATTACCAAAGAGGAATACTGGCTAAAGTAGAAGGTCAGCGCCTAGTATACCAATTTAAAGAAATGCCAAAAGACCTCGTCTATATAGATGATGAAGATGCGAGCCCTAGCACTGAGTCGTCAGATTCGAGTCTGCTCTCAACTCCCGTGGCCAACAGGAACCAGTCGAGCAGATCTAGAGCATCTGCAAATGCGGGAGCAAAGGGAGGATCGGCTGCCGTGCTGAAAACGGGAACCTCCAAGCCTGCTAAGCTGAAGGAGCACGTGGAAGTCGTGCAGCAGCAGACACCTGGCTTGACTTCAGAAGTTTTGAGGACAATTCAGTCTCCGCAGCCAGTGCATCCCACTCAGCTTTTTCGGACAGTTCATGTAATGCAGCCGTTGCAGTCCCTCACAGAAGGACACGCAGCTGTAGCCAGTAATGTTTCGGATGAAACGTTAAATCCCTCGGTTCAGAATATAAGGTAAGGAAAGGTACAGAAAATCAATGTATGAATAATAATAAATTCACTGGATGATGGCTAGGTAGACCAGATTCTTCCTTGTGCTTCCAAACTGTGCTCATCTCCCAGTTTGGTTGAAGCAAAGTGGCATCTTTGTGGCTGATCCCAAGAACTGGGAGTTACTCCATCATACTGCAGTGCATACACTCATCAGTGCTCGGCCCTTGATGGAGACAAGTGCATCCTTCCTGCAGTGTTAGGCCTGATGCAAATCCTTTAGAGAAGAAAAATACACAACTTCCCTTCCAAATTGGTATCATCAGTTCTGTCCCCCAGCAAAGGCAGTAATTTCACGGCTCTGCTTTTTCACTGGCTGTTTGGTGTCTTTGCTTTTGAATTATCCATGGTGTGTGTCTTTATGATCCCTTCAAAAAGATTTTCCTTCTTGCTTCTTAATTTTTCTTCCTAAGACGTTTTTGTCATCTCTTTCATCTTTTATATTGTCCCCCATTACAACAAAGGAAAGCTCGGTATTATCTATTCCAGCATTTTGCTGCTCTTACGAGAGCGTGTTCTTTTGATTTTAGAAAGCAATTAGCAGAATAATCTCATGGGACCTGGGTATCTGCAGACTGTTTTGGGAGACAGTCGCGCTTCTGTGCTTGATTTTTGAGTCAACTGGCTAAACTTACACAGGGTTTAAGCATCATGACTCCTTTGCACTTACCTGTTAGTACCAGCATCCTAATTGAAGAGGCTTTAAAACCCATCAGTTAAGCCTGGTTCTACCCTGGCCTGATGGCGTCCCCTGATGGAGCTTGCTCATCTCCACTGACTACAAAAGACCTAAACCAAATAAATGTTCTTGTAATCTAGGCCCCTCACAGGAATGTCAGAGTTATATGGTGATTCTGGACCTTAAAACTGCTTCAGGAAAGCTTCAGGATGTAGTTCAGGAGCAGCACATTCTTAATGAATCATGAACATTACTTTTCTTTTTGAGACTTGCTCTGTTAATTTCACTATTATAATGATTATCATTTTGTGCTGCAAAATGGCAATAATGCTATTTCCTGCACCCTTCTTCTATTTTTTCCCTTTGAAAATGATATTTAGAGCCACCAGTAGATTTGGAGTGGTACTGACTGGGGTTAACCATGCCATTTTGTCAAGAGAGAAGAAAGTAATGAGACCAGATAATTTCTTTGTTTCCAAAGAATAACTTTTGCTCTCTCATCTCTGCTACTAGAGAGATGCTGTAAAACTCACTCAGTTATTAAAACTCCACTTACATAAAAGGAAAATCCAGAGTAGCAGTGACAGCTGGGTTTTTCAGAAGAACTGAGAGAGCAACTGAAACTGTTTAGATCAGCCTCCAGTGACTGAGATAATCGAGTTAAAAAAACCAAAAAACGCTTTAGGAGATAACCAAGTAGTTGAGGAAGCTGAAGATTTATATACAGAAAATGACAAACCAAGGCTGCAGGACTGTACCTTCAATCAAGGAATCATAGAATCATAGAATGGTTAGAGTTGGAAGGGACCTTAAAGATCATCAAGTTCCAACCCCCCTGCCATNGTTTATGTGAAAGATAATTGTGAAGAATTTGACACTTCTCTCTCTACCCTACCTTCTCCCCCCCCCCCCCCCAAAAAAAAAAAAGAACCAGTGATGTCAGTTTTTGAAGCTTAGACATGAAGTCTAAGTGTGCCATCCTATGATTTTAGGGTCGATGATGGATTTAATTACTTGTATAAATTGACTAGGGCAGTATAGTGATAGGAAACAAGTACAGATACAATTGAAGCTCTGCAGTATCATTTAAGTCAGTAGAGTAATGCTGTTAAACATTAATGGGGCATATCTGCAATTTACAGAGCTAAATAGCTCTAGGCTAGACCTACGCTAGATTATATGTATGTAGTGTATAAAACGTGATATTCATTATCAATACTATAGATGGTATTCGATATCTGTAGTATAGATGGTATTAAAAAGTGGTAACAACAACCAGAAGTATCTGTAAGACCTAGTGAGGCAGGCAGGCAGGCAAGGAGTCCAGGAGAACATTTGGAAAGCTGCTCAGTGACATTATGACATCCAGTTATTGCGTTATGGCATTTCACAATCAGGCCTTGGGCAATAAGCTCAGGGGAAAAAAGTAGTAGAGATGATAGATGTGTGAAGTTCCAATGAAGTAAAAGCCTTAAAGCCTTTGAGTTCTGTATTGCATCGGTTCTAATCCCATGTTTGTAACTCAAAACATCATTCCATGAGGTCTTAAATTGCACTTTTCTTAGCCAAGATGACAAAATGTCTCGGATGAAGGGAAAAAAAGACCCATCAGATCTTTTCAGTACGGTATGTAATTACTGAATGGTATAGAAGTGTTGCTAATTAAGAAAGAATGTACTAAGGTGTCTGGGCAGTTATGTTGAAAATAAAAACCACAAGCCAGATTTTTTTGGTGTGCTTTTAACCAGGATGAGCCAAACTGCAAACCAAGGTGCTGACGAGTCCTGTGCAATAGTTACTGCCCATTCCAAGCTCTAAAAATGCAGTTTATGGCAGATAACTTTATGCTTAGTTTCAAAATGCAGACTTGGAATAATTTGGTGAGGTAGAAGGCCACACTGCACACTCTTTGGGGCATATGTTTCAGGCCTTGTTTTATAATAAGGCTAAAACAAAGGAACTGGGTTTTGGGTTGGTCTGTTCAAGCAGCCATAAATCTCTGGCAGTTGAACGTGTTTGTGTGCATGGTCTGAATTGCTGCAGCGGGGCTTCCATGAGGGACAAAATGAATGGTCTACGTGATTTGAAAATGTACAGCACATACGATTGCCATTATAGAGCAAGAGCTGACAAACCTTCTGATGTACACGGGGTTGTGGCCAGAGTCACTTTATAGCAGTTTTGTAAGGAAGCATGAGGACAAACAGCAACACTGGTTGCCAGTTTCTCTTCGGAGGTTGGAGCATGTAGATAGTCACAGTTGTTTTGGAGAAAGGGCAGCCAGGGCTTGGGAAGGATCCTCAGAAGTTTTTCTGACACGTACTGGTTAGTGGTTGGTCTCTGCCTTGAAGCATGAACATCTTGGACCCATCTAATTTGTCTTGACGCAAAGTAGCTTCTAAAGTTTCATTAATATGAATGTTCTTCCCTCTTCTTCATGGAAATAAATGTTTTCCTCTCTGCAGTAATTTATTTCTGTTGTGTTGCGAGAAGAAAATAATGTATGTGATTAACCACATGCTATAGAGAAAACATTGAGGATTATTGAGGTCAAAACAGTTGGCTTCTTAACACTTAACCATATCCTTCACAGGAGAAGTCTGAACGTGCATCTTCTCTGCTGAGGAACTTGGAAAAGCTTGTATCTGAGGAATGTGATGTAGGGCTCATGTCACCGTCCCTTCCCTGCTCTGGGTGGCATTGCTTGGTTGAAGTCTACACCCGGAGCATTACTGGGAGAGGGTGGCAGCTATTCCCCAGAGTCTTTTTGTGTTTCTCAAAGAAAATGGAGAGTGAAAACCAACAAGGGGTTGGTTCTTTGCAGGAGACAGGCAGTGACTTCATATATAGCTGCACAAAGCTCACATAGAGTTTTGTGTACTTTGAGGGCAGGGTCACGTCCTTTTTGAAAGTGGAAAGGTCTTGACTTTTGGATGGCTTTGGAGGGGCTTCTAATACAAGTTTTGGTGCTGCTGGAGCAGGGTCAGGTCATGCAGACTGGGTTTTGTGGACCAGGGAAGACATCTAGTATCCCCAGTGGGAATACTTGGAATTGCAAACTCACTACTATTCTGCAGGTCTAACCACTCTGGCTCAGTGGATCCAGGAACAATTACTGCAGTCTCTAGTCATGCAGCTGGGAGCTGAATTTGGTACCACGTGTTTCAAGTGACAGAACAAAAATAAAAATTCCTTTCTGGATGGGATGATTTATTTTTAACTTTTTCCAGCTTTTTTAAGGGGGGGGGGGAGGCGGGGAGAGAGGAAAAAAAGCTTTTGCTGTTAGCACTTGTATGATTGTTCTGTTTAAACTAGAAGAAATGATACAGGTTAACCAGAATATCTGGTTTATTAGAGTAGTTGTGTGTTAGCTTGGAACTAGGAGGCCCTGAAGCAGGTCTTGGATTTAGCTCCATGTTCATCAGCTCATTCTGAACATAAAGCGCGTCCCTTCTGTTGCTCCAGAAAGCGTGTATCTTCTGTAAGGGTAGGGATTTACCTTGTCATGAAGAATCTAGGACATCGTACAGGGCTCAAGGTGCCTGCTTTGGACAATTAAATTGTTCCCTTGAGTGAGTAGGGCTGCAGGTAGGGACATGTATTTTCATTTACCTTTAACCTACAGTAGCAGTGATTCGAGATGCAGTGTCTTCTGGATGGAGTGAAAAGAACTTCTTGTGTTACTGATGGTTCAGAGAAGATCATATTGTGTGTAATTGAAAATTATGTGTCTCTGTTTCCTATTGACTGTACAGGATGTAGCTGAATCTTCTTCCTGGCAGCTCTGGGTATCAAGAAACTTGGAATTAGCTGACTGCTGGCAGATCCTGTGCAATGCTTTAGTAGACTTCAAGTTTCAAACACAGTGTTTCTATCAAAATTCAGTTTATTGTTTCTTTTCTGTATTTTCAAGTTGTCATTTCTATAGCTCGGACAGAGCATGTTAGAAGGCCGGTATCCTGACCCTGTTCTGTAGCTGGGGTCCACAGAGGACCAAAGGGACGTGGTCAATGTGTTTACTTCTGAACTAGAGAACCACTCATGATTCATCAGCCACAGCTTTTATTTTGACCTTTTTGCAACCTTTGGGGTAGAAAATCTTGCAGTAATTCATCCTGAAGGTGACACAAGCATGGACCACAGCAGCAAGATCCTCATTCAAGAGGAGAAGGAAGTAGCTGAAGGTGAATCATGTTTTTTCTGGGCGTGAGCATTCTGAGTGAGAACAGTGATAAAGCCAAGAATATGCCAACACAGTGGATTGTCCCGATAAGGAGAGGGAATTACCTTGGAAGTCACATCTACCCAAGCAAACACAGATACTTTCTGCTATTGTTCCATAATCTCTTTCAGTGTCCAGGCTGTGGTGTGCTGGTGGTCTGACTGCAGCTGTGCTGATGCTGAAAAACAGACAGATTTGGCCAGCCTGAGTTTATCAACTTTGAAAATGTGATTACAGCTGCTATTTCAAATGAAGTGTCTTCATCATGTGCCATGTGTAAGACGTTACAGCTCTGCAGTGAATGTCATCATTGTGCTCTGTAATCATGATTTTATACCCTATCTATGCTGGGTTTGCTCAGGCTTGCCTGAGAGGCACAGGGAGGCAGTCTGGCACCGTCCTGTGGAGATTTTGCATTGACCATCTGCTTTCAGGACTTTTTCCCTGAACAGGAACGAGAGTCAAAACTGCAGGATGTCAGCCAGGCTTCTAGCGCCTCACTCCTCTGCTGTTCCTGTAGGTACGCTGAATAAAAACTGTCACAGGTGTCAGTCTTGGTAAAGAGCTCACTGGGGCTGCCTTGATGAGGAACGGGAGTGAAGGAACATGATGCCAGCTGATGACTTTTGTCAGGAAGTCTAGTGACAGGACGAGGGGCAACAGTTTTAAATTGGAAGAGGGGAGATTTAGATTAGATATTAGGAAGAAGTTCTTGTGAGGGTGGTGAGGCACTGGAACAGGTTGCCCAGAGAAGCTGTGGATGCCTCTTCCCTGGAAGTGTTTAAGGCCAGGCTGGATGGGCCTTTGAGCAACCTGCTCTAGGGAGAGGTGTCCCTGCCCATGGCAGGGGGGTTGGAACTTGATGATCTTTAAGGTTCCTTACAACTCTAACCATTCTATGATTCTATGACTTCTGGATAGTTGGAAACAACTCATGGCTGATGTTTGGAAGGCCTCACTTTCACCAGCCAGCACTGGTGCATGTGCTTTTGTTCTATTTGCACTCAGATGGTAGTCTTCCATCAAGGCAACAATTTGGTTCTTCCTGCCTGCAGGAGGAGCTCTCCAACACACCAACTAGCAGATACTGTTGGATCTGGGCCACCGCTGCTGCTGTAGCCTTCCCCAAAAGCAGGGAAGAAGGTGATTGTTGCAGAGTTATTCTCTGTCATCTCTCAAGTGAAGGTTTGACTGCATCTCTGGTATGAGAATGGTGAGGAAATTCCCTTCCTGCAGGAGGTGTTGGTCAGAAATAGGCTGATGTGATCTCAGTGGGCTTCTACAAGAAACTCTCACTTAGTTTACAGCAGGGTATGTTTCTCAGAACACATTTGCAATAGGGACAACATCCAGCATGGCAAAGACTTTGGTTATAACCAGACTTTTTGATTTTATTTTCCTGCAGCTGAGAATACCTTCTTTTAAGCCCATTTCTGATTTAATTTCTGTGGTAGGGAGGAAGAAGGCTGCTGATGGCAGAAGGGACTTCAAAGTCATCTAGACAGATCAGTTCTGTTTCTGCACAATGAGAAGCCACCCATGCCTCTGGTGGTGTCAAAAGAGGTGGGCTTTCTGCAGGTCTCTGTTAGTAGCAAAGTTTCTGAGTTTCTATTCAGGTGAGCGTGCAGTTCTGAAAAATCCTGGAAAGAAGACTGTTAGGCTGCGCAGGTAAAAAGGACACCAGACTTGAAAGTTGAGTCCTCTGTCTCTGTCTCCATCCTCGTGACGTAAGAGAGAATCTTATCCAGGCAAAGAGCTAGACAAGAGCAAGAATAGGCAAGTTCTGCCCTCCCTTTGGAGGAGCCTGTGTTCAGGCTGGGCGTGAAGGCATCAAGCGCCGTTCTACCTTGCATGGACATCTCTCCTTGGATGGCTTAGCACCTCCTGTCTGCCTGGGTTGTGCTGTAAAAGGGCCAGTGGCCATGATGACGAGATATTGGGGTGCAGTATTGACAACAAGATCGTTGACAACTTTGAGGATGATGTGCATGAGCACGGCAGTTGGAGCAGTGGCGGTGGAGCTCCCGAGTTGCATGTGGCTGATGCTTCCCTTAGTCACTCGGGAGAGGTTGCCTCTTGACTCAGGCATCTGAAGTGGTTCTAACAAGCACGTCCCACCCCTTCGCCTCCCTCCCTCTTCCACACAACTCCTAAACGGGTTTTTTGCAACCAGTCAATTGAACAAATGGGGAAAGTCCCTGGAAATTTGCCTGTTTACCTCAAGACCGTCATTTCCCCTGTAGAAGTAGGTTGAACAATGTGTGTGTTGGAGAGAGAATTCTCCTCTCTTATCTCTCTCTACGTATTTCTTAATATTTCCTGTTTCATTTTCTTACTGTGCTGTGAAATACTTTGTTTAGTTTGGCTTTTAGCTTCAATTTTTTAATTTTTTTTTTTGCTACTTTCTCCCTTTCTCCATTTCATAAATTTCACATAAGTGACCACGAATAAAGTTGTTTGTCTTGCCTGTCCCTTATTGTTTCATTTATCACTAGTTACCTCTTGATGAGCTGTTACATGTGGCAGAATGCTAGGCTGTTAACAGTACCAAGTGGACCAAGAAACAGATGATCATTTTCTGCCAAGATAAAATGATTTCAGAATTTTTGTCATTCTTTTCTCAGTTGTAACCAGAATGTTTTATGGCAGCATTTTCTTTTCATCACTGTTGCTCAATGTTCTTGGTCTTTTTGCAACCTCAGCAAGAAATTTTAAATCATAGATTCATAGGATGGTTAGAGTTGGAAGGGACCTTAAAGATCATCCAGTTCCAACTCCCCCTGCCATGGGCAGGGACACCTCCCACTAGAGCAGGTTGCTCCAAGCCCCATCCAGCCTGGCCTTGAACACTTCAAGGGATGGGGCATCCACAACTTCTCTGGGCAACCTGTTCCAGTGCCTCACCACCCTCACAGGAAAGAATTTCTTTCTGATATCTAATCTAAATCTCCCCTCTTCCAATTTAAAACCATTACCCCTTATCCTGTCACTACGCTTCCTGAAAAAGAGTCCCTCTCCAGCTCTCCTGTAGATATTGGAAGGCTGCTATTTGGTCTTCCTGGAACCTTCTCTTCTCCAGGCTGAATAGTCCCCGCTCTCAGCCTGTCTTCATAGGAGAGGTAATCACCCAGTAGATGTGTGCTGTAAAGAAGGGCGGGAGCAAACTGACAGTGAAACTCAGAAGCACAGCAACATACGCAGCTCAAAGCACCTAAAATAATGTAGTCGGGTGTTAACAGATTGTAAGTAATGTGGGTTTGGTTTGTTGGGGTTTTTTTAGACAGGCAAAACAATTAACCAAACCTGTTTGGGATGGAGCACCTCTCCTATGAGGACAGGCTGAGAGAGCTGGGACTGTTCAGCCTGGAGAAGAGAAGGCTCCGGGGAGACCTGATAGCAGCCTTCCAGTATCTGAAGGGAGCTACAGGAGAGCTGGGGAGGGACTCTTTGTCAGGAAGTGTAGTGACAGGATGAGGGGTAATGGTTTTAAATTGGAAGAGGGGAGATTTAGATTAGATATTAGGAAGAAGTTCTTTCCTGTGAGGGTGGTGAGGCACTGGAACAGGTTGCTGAGAGAAGTTGTGGATACCCCATCCCTGGAAGTGTTTAAGGCCAGGCTGGATGGGGCTTTGAGCAACCTGCTCTAGTGGGAGGTGTCCCTGCCCATGGCAGGGGGGTTGGAACTGGATGGTCTTTAAGGTCCCTTCCAACTCTGACCATACTATGATTCTAATTACAGTGTGGTGAGACAAAGGGTCCTGGTTCAGTCCTCTGGGAGCTGTTGCTCCTGCTGCTTTGCAGAGTAGCTCCTGCATTGATTACATCCAGTTCACACTTTTTGAGGTTGTTCTTCACAGCCGTTTAGCAGCTAGAAGCTTTTATTCTTGCTATTTTGTTTTAAAGCGAAAGGGCTAAAGAACATGAAAGTAGCTTAAAAGTAATACTTGGATGGCAGACCAGCACAGGCCAGCAGCTTCAGCTGCTGCTTTTAAAGCGGTAACTATTGAGTTGATCTTAATTCTTCAGGGTCAAGTAAGTTTCTTCATGGATTAAAGAGGTGGGTTGGGATCTGCTCCGATGCTTTTAATGCTGTCCTAGAGGCAAGTGTCAGTTGTCTTTCCTCCTTAGCTGTTCCAGCTGCATTGCTGTTTTCTGTAGACTTTCCTGGGTTGAGCTGTTTCTACATGACATTTTGGTTTTACTGCAAGTTTTCTTAACTGTAGGTAGGGGTTTTGTTTGAGGGTTTTGGTTTTTTTTCTGTTGTTGTTTGGTTGGGTTTTATTTAGAAAAAGCTAGAGGATGCCCTCATCCTGTTCCTTCTGATGCAGACATTTGTCACTTTTTTATCAAGGTCCCAGGGAAGTTGCTAGGGTTAAAAATACACAAAACAAAACCAAACAGTTAGCACTGATAACCCTTAACAGATTTGGTGTGAGCCTTGGTGCTGGCTGTGCCTCCATAGAGTGAGACCTGGGTGGGCTGGAGAGTGGGCGGGAGAGGAACCTGGTGAAGTTCAACAAGGGCAAGTGTCAGGNGTAGGGGTTTTGTTTGAGGGTTTTGTTTTTTTTTTCTGTTGTTGTTTGGTTGGGTTTTATTTAGAAAAAGCTAGAGGATGCCCTCATCCTGTTCCTTCTGATGCAGACATTTGTCACTTTTTTATCAAGGTCCCAGGGAAGTTGCTAGGGTTAAAAATACACAAAACAAAACCAAACAGCACTGATAACCCTTAACAGATTTGGTGTGAGCCTTGGTGCTGGCTGTGCCTCCATAGAGTGAGACCTGGGTGGGCTGGAGAGTGGGCGGGAGAGGAACCTGGTGAAGTTCAACAAGGGCAAGTGTCAGGTGCTGCACCTGGGGAGGAGTAACTCCATGCACCAGTGCAGGCTGGGCTGGAGAGCAGCTCTAAGGAAAAAGAGCAGGGAGTTCTGGTGGACAACAGGACGACCATGAGCCAACAATGTGCCCTTGTGGCCAAGANTAAAGGGTGGGTGTCAAGAAGATGGGGCCAGTCTTTTTTCAGTGGTGCCCAGTGAGAGGACAAGAGGGAATGGGCACAAACTTAAACATAAGAAGTTCCATCTAAACATAAGGAGGAACTTCTTCACTTTGGGGGTGGCAGAGCTCTGGAAGAGGTTGCCCAGAGAGGTGGTGAAGTTTGTCTCTGGAGACATTCAAAACCTGCCTGGAGGACTAGATGATCTCCAGAGATCCCTTCCAACCCTGTATCATTCTGTGATTCTGAGCTTTGCACTTTAAGCTTTGTTGCTGGTATTTGCTGTGGAGCACCAAGTTCTCCAGAAATTGGAAAGAAAGAAGCGATTGCTTTAGCTGGTGCTTCACCTCCAGCCAGCCCCCATTTCCATTAGCTTCTTCCTTGGGCTGTCTCCAGTTGTGTGAAACAGGAGCTCGAGACTGACTCTGGTGGTGTCGCATCAAATTTTATGTCGTGGCTGTTACGGCCTGTGTGATGAGACCTGTAGGAGAGCCTCGTGGGCAAGGATTTGGATTTGTTTTGCTACAGCAGTATTCCTGGGTACTGCAACCTTTTTTCTTGTGAAGAAGAGAAAGCTCCAGATGCAGATTTTGTTCCTTGTACTACTAAGCTGTATAGGAGGTGGGGAGAAGATTGCCTGCAGCAGGGACTGGCAGCTGTAGGATGCTTGGGAGAGTCCTGATGTCCTCTGAGCCTGATAGCAGCTGGGTTACTGGAGCTCCTCTTGCTGGCACAATCCGTGGAGCTCAGCTAGAGGCCTTTCCCAAGGGACTGAGCTGAGAAGGACCTGGGAAATCCTCTACAAATACTATTTCATTTGTCTCTGCTGATGTGCTAAGGAAGGGGGAGTGCAGCTGGACTACCGCCAGCACCAGCATCTGCATCCACATGGCCCTGTAGCTTCAGCAGCTCCTCAGTCCTGCTTTGGTAAGCTTTTTGCTGTAACAGTGGTAGCCAGAGCATGGGCTTAAATAGAAATTTTCAATATGCTGAGCCTGATTTGACTGGTCAGTGGCCAAACACTGGGTTTCACAGAGCTGTTAAAAATAGGTACTACCTGGGTAGAAGGACTACAGGATGGAAGACGTTCCATGGTAGATAGATAGTAGGCAACCTTCACAGCATACCCGAGGACCAGGCTTGAGAAGGAAGAGCATGCACAGACCTGAAAGTACAAGTGTTAACAGTAAATGGATTTCCATGTAAATGGATTTCAGAAGGGGTAGAAATAAGCTAGGAGGAGGAGACATTTTTGTTTTCAATTACAAACATGTTCAAGAAAACACAAGGGAGAGCTTAAGACTGAAAAAGGGAAGGAAGTTAGGCAGGAGAAAACAGGATCACCTGCGATTCCCAGGTTTTCTGATGAACTATGGAATGTCTCAAAGGCAGGCTGTTCAGTCTGGCAATGGTAGTGTCTCTTGTGCAGGTTACCTTTACTTTGGGAACTGTGTTGCTGAATTCAGGGGTCAGGGCCAATTCTTGTTTTTTCAGGAGAGCGACTGCTACCTCTTCTGGAACTGCTTGGTAAATGAAATGCTTAGGATGATAAGTGATTTTGCAATAGTAAATCGTAGAATCGTAGAATCATTCAGGTTGGAAAAGACCCTTGGGATCATTGAGTCCAACCATCAACTCCACTCTACAACGTTCTCCCCTACAGCATATCCCCCAACACCACATCTAAATGACTCCTAAACACATTCAGGGATGGTGACTCAGCCACCTCCCTGGGCAGCCTATTCCAGTGTCTGACCACTCTTGCTGTGAAGAATCTTTCCCTAATGCACAGTCTAAACCTACCCTGTTGCAGCTTGAAGCCATTCCCTCTCGTTCTATCACTGATTACCTGTGAGAAGAGACCAGCACCAACCTCTCTACAATGTCCTTTCAAGTAGTTGTAGAAAGCGATGAGGTCTCCTCTCAGCCTCCTCTTCCTCAAACAGTCCCAGCTCCTTCAATTGCTCTTCATAAGATTTATTCTCCAGGCCCTTCACCAGCGTCGTTGCCCTCCTCTGCACTCGCTCCAGCACCTCGATACCTCTCTTGTATTGAGGTGCCCCAAACTGGACACAGTACTCAAGGTGTGGCCTCACCAGTGCCGGGTACAGGGGGAGATGTAGATGTAGAATTATTTTTCAAAACTCAGCATGGAAGTGTTCTGACCTTATAATCTTTTCTAATCTTAATAGGACTTTACAGACTCCAACTCAAGTTCCAGTGGTTGTTTCTCCCGGGAACCAGCAGCTGCACACTGTAACACTCCAGACAGTGCCTCTCACCACGGTGATCGCCAGCACAGATCCAGCCTCAGCAACGACGCCCCAAAAATTCATCTTGCAAGCCATTCCTACTTCACAGCCCATGACGGTTCTGAAAGAAAACGTCGTGCTGCAGTCCCAGAAGCCAGTCTCACCTCCTTCCTCCATCGTGCTGAGCCCAGCCCAGGTTCAGCAGGTGCTCACCAGCAGCGTGCAGACAATTTGCAACGGAACAGCCAACATGGCCTCGTCTCCGTCCTTCAGTGCCACTACCCCCGTGGTGACGTTTTCGCCCAGCAGCTCCCAGGTGGTGGCTCATCCATCGGGCACGGTCATCACTTCAGTTATCAAAGCACCTGAAACCAAACAGATCGGGGCAGAAGAAGGGGTAAAAGAAGACGGTAGTGACAAATTAGATGATGCTGAGCAGCCGGAGCAGGGGTTCCAGCAGCAGCCCTTCGTGATGGTGGTGTCCAGTTCGAATGGTTTCCCATCTAACGTGGAAGTGAAGCAAGAAAATGAGCCATTGGAACCCAATTCTTATTAATAAATCTAAAAAAAAACAAAAAAAAAAGACCCTGTGGATGATTGTTTTCATAAATGTGATGGGACCTTTTCAGTTCTGTATATATGATTTGATTCTGAAGCAAGATGTTGCAAAGCTACTTAATTTCTGCAGTTAATTGTTAGAATTCATGCTTTAGAATGGATTTTGATTTTCTATTAATTGCTAAATGTTATCATACAAATAAAATTACATATTACTCATGTTTCAAGATACAGGCGTGAAGGAACATGCTTTTTATGTTATGAAGACTTTCTCCTGAGGTCGTTGGCCAAAGTTTCAGACTTCTTACTGTATCTCTTCAGTCTGTCGCCGATTTACGTTGCAGTAACGTTATTATAACCTTTTTCTGTTTAATCCGTACATGTATCCCTTAACTTTTGAAGCAACAGTTACTTTTAGTGGGACATTTTCATTCCATGTGTATGAATTTTTATGAGCAAGTATCTGCTTCTTTCTGGTGAATTTACACCAGTTTTAGACTTTGATAACCAGGAATCCTCTTGCATTTTTATTATTTTTTTTTTGCAGCACAAGCTCTTTGTGTGTGCAAAATGGAATATACACTCCTATTGAGAGTACAAGAAACATTTATTCCAGGAATGGACAACGCCATGTCTATATTTTATATGGAAACATCAGATATATTTAATTACAGAAGCAAACAGCATCACTACAGGTGCAAGCGTTTCATGCCATTTTACAGCTCTGAGGCTTAACAATCTTGCTTTCTACTTCAGATTATTTTGTAAGGGGGGAGGGAAATGAAATATAAATTTATGCAGATATTTGGAGATTAATACTGCTAAGAGTTCTTTTTTTTGATTGTAAATAATGTACATTCAATGTCACAAGGAAGTTTTTTCAGCTAATTTGTTTCCATACAAATTTTTGATAGATGCAAATAAGATCATTATGTTTAGAGGTCTAATGTTATATGTATTCATATTACAGAGTGAATTTGTATTTAAAGACAAATTTTTAAATGATGGAGCCCTCTGAACCTTGGGTCCTTGTCTTTTTGTATTTTTAATTGGTTTATTATGAAAATAAATCAAGTTGGAAAACATTTTTCTGTATTTGCTCTGAAATGTTTTTATATTATTATAACATTTTGACAATTATCATAAATAACCAAAATACACTGAGAAATAGGACGGTGGTGGGACACGAGCAATTCGTGAATCACTCCTGAACAGACCCACCATACTGTGGGTATAGCAGTACTGTATGGTTTTATAACTCAAATGGAAGTTCAGCTAAATCCAAGAATGGGACGTAAACTCCTCCTTTTCTGTCACTTCCCAATACGTTTCAGACTACCCAAAACTTTTGAATGTCGTTCTGGGGTGCCGTTCATTGCAAAGGTCTCTGTAGCTTGTGTAACACAACCCTTGGTCCAAAACAACAGAGCTTCAAAACCTCACATATTGTAACGTTTCAACAGAAGGTGAACTAAAAATAACTAGAATGCCTGGTAAGGTTAGTGGGTTGTAAAATCAAAGGAAATACGACTTTCTGTGATTGAATTCACATGAGTTTATTGGTTGTTCCGTAAGGTTAAATTTAAAGATAAGCACATGAGTCCTAGAAAGACTGTTAAGAAAGACAAGTGAGAACTGTGGCAGAGATAGTTTGGTCTAGTCAAATAGATGTAGCTCTACAAACTGTATGGAAGGAGCAGTTCTCTGCCACTGCTGCCCTATTTCTCAGCAGTTCAGACCACCCAGTTTAATTCACTGTTTCCTCCCTTCCAACTCCCAGTCAGGTTTCCACTTGCAAATCCCCTGTGCCTCACCCCTTTTTCAGGAACACCAGCTGTACCCATAGTGAAGCTGCCAGCTTGACCAGCCAGTGGCTGTTTTACCTGGCAGAGCTCCCTGCAGCTGGGGAGGGCTGGCAATATCGCTGGGAATGTGGATGAGCACGGAGGGGCGCCTGGCTGATACGGTTCTCATCCTGAGGGCTGCTTCAGATTGAGGAAAACACTGGAGAGGGAGGCTAGTTTTTTTTTTTTTAATCAGACTAAAACAGGGACTTTTTCCTGTAGTAAAAGGATTTCATAATACAAGGAAACCTGGCGTGGTAACACTTGAGGGACATTTTGAAAAGCAGGGATGTTGTTTTGCTGATTTACTGGAAACATGAAAAAAAAAAATATAAATCACTCTTTAAGCTTACAACTCAGCCAACAAAACCTCTTGCCATAAATGCAGCTACTACAAAGGAAAAATGATTTGTCACCTTAGTGTATGTCGGCTGGATAAGCAGAGAAAATGTCCGGCAGACAGTAACAGTGTCTCCCACAGCAGGCTTCATTGTGTAACCAACAGTAAATGAAAATCGCCCCCTTCCTGTGTCCTTAGGCTCCACTCTACCAGCTGTGTGTATCCATACTTCTAGCTCTCCGTAGAATCACAGAGCTGTCTAGGTTGGAAGGGACCTTTCAGATCATGAGTCCAACCATCAGCCTAATGCTGACAAAGCGCATCACTACACCACGTCCCTAAGCACTACATCTCCCCATCTTCTAAATACCTCCAGGGATGACAATTCCACCATTTCCTTGGGAAGCCTGTTCCAGTGCTTAGTGATAACCCTCTTATTGTAGATTTTTTTCCTAATATCCAATCTAAAACTCCTCTGGTGTAATTTGAGGCTGTTTCTTCTTATCCTATTGCCTGGTACGTGGGAGAAGAGATGAACACCCACCTCTTTACAGCCTCCTTTCAGGTAGCTACAGGGAGCAATAAGGTCTCCCCTCAGCCTCCTCTTCTCCAGGCTGAACCCCAGCTCCCTCAGCTGCTCCTCTTTAGACTTGTGCTCTGAAAAGACTAGTTCTCCTTGGCAGAACAAAGGATGGGACATTTGGAGAGGGACTCTTTGCCAGGAAGTGTAGTGATATGACAAGGGGGAATGGTTTTAAAGTGGAAGAGGGGAGATTTAGATTAGATATCAGGAAGAAATTCTGTCCTGTGAGGGTGATGAGACACTGGAACAGGCTGCCCAGGGAAGTTGTTGATGCCCCATCCCTGGAAGTGTTGAAGGCCAGGCTGGATGGGGCTTTGAGCAACCTGCTCTAGTGGTAGGTGTCCCTGCCCATGGCAGGGGGGTTGGAACTCCATGATCTTGAAGGTCCCTTCCAACTCTAACCATTCTGTGATTCTATTATCAAGTGGAGAGAGGACATCTCCCCACTCGCAGCCACCTCTGTGCCTGTGGCAACCTGCCACCTCTATCCCCAGCTGCTGCTGACTCAGAGAGAAAACACTGAGGCCGCCGTTCTTTCCTGCAGGCCTGTGAGGAGATAAAAAAGGCGCTTTTTGCAGGGTGAGGTGGTTCACAGAAGGCAGCCATGAAGGCAGGAGGAGGAAGGTAGGCCTCAAGCTGCCAGCGCCAGGCCTGCGGTTCTCGCTGAGGCCCGGACACCACGGCCCGCCGCCACCGGTCCGGCTGGGGTGATCGGCGGCGCCGGAGCTTCAGGCAACGGGCCATGGGCACCCCCTTCCCCTCAGGTTCGCCCCCAAATGGCAACTGCGCGGCTTCCCCCTGGGCCGCGATGCGGGACAAGCTCCAGCAGCCCAGCCACCGCCATCCTCTCTCTCAACGCCGCCGGGAAGGAGGAAGAAGCGGGCGGGAAGGGGTC
>VXBW01005312.1:80869-116369 GCA_013400375.1 Thinocorus orbignyianus
TTCTGTCAAAACACTTGTGCTACCTGCCTTGCCAAAACGGAAAAACAAACGAACAAACCCAAAAAACAACAACAAAAAAACACCCTGAACTTTCTTTACTATATAGCAGTTCAGTAAACTAAGTTAATTACAGTTTGTGATTAAAAAAAGCCCCAACCTTAAAGACTGAATGCCTTTCTCTAGTATTAGTTTTTATTCTGCCCTGATCTTGCTCCTCCCTCCCTCCTTCCTGTCTTTTATGGGGGCCAGGACTGATTTTCATTTGATCTCGATATAAAAAAATAAATTTTTTACAGTATTAACGATCATTCACTGGGAGACCCTCCCCAAGGACTTGGTAGATTCTGCATCACCAGAGGTTTTCAGGGTGCCACCAGACAGGATGCTAGATACCTCACCCAGCCTTTCATGGGAAAGGCCCAGATGAGGTTGATCTTTTGGGGTCCCTTCCAAGTTGGCCTGTTTTATGATTCCATGATTTTACCCGCTAACATGCACTTTCAAAGGTTGTTTTTACTTAAAACAGAGAGTTAACAAGTACTGGAGGGTGGATAAGCATTTACTTTTAACATATTTGGAAGGAGAGAGGGTGACAGCGGTTAGCTCTGCTTGAACAGAGTAGGTGGCAGAAGCTTAAGATGATGCTGAGTTATCTTCCCATGAAGAAGATGGTGAAGCTGAATCTTATAGTTCTTTGGGGTTTGTAGCTTGTAAAAGTTTTTTGGGAGATAAATAACATCTAAAAAGTAATTTAAAATAGCCAGATGTATTTGGCATAGTAAAACTAATCCAAGATGTAAAAAAATAAAAAGTGAGTTTCCGGTGGGGGGGGTGGAACCCAAATGCCATCAAACAAACAGAAAACCCCCCCAACACCAAAAGGTCTTTGAAGTATTAAAAGAATTTTATCAAAATGTGCATTTAGGTTTTTTTCTGTATTAACATAGTTGCTTTCCTTTTCTAACTTATATTTCAGTTCTTTGTGCATTCAGCGCTTCAAAACAATACATAATACGTTCTGTGGTCATTATTTAATGTCTGATACAGTAAAGCTGGTGTCACTTGTGTAGCCTTTTTAAAAAGTACTGAATTGAGTAGGCAGATTGTGCTTGATAATCTCTGAACTGCTAAGTCCCGTAGTGCGGTGTGGTGTTTTGCTGACTTAGAAACTTGGAACTCCAGGTAGTACACCGTGTTTGCACGACCTTAGGTGTGGTCTTTTAACTCATATACTTAATATTTCTCATCTGGGACGTGATTCCCTATAAAAGGTGTTGTGTAATGCTTCCACACATGAAGCTTGGCATGGCATTTCTGTGCTGTCTCCTCAGGACATTTGAGTCCTTTAAGTCCTGGAGAACATACTGCAGCTTTCTGCACCTGGATCTGATAAAACTGAAAAGGTCATCATCCATCTTTAAATACAGTCTGAACGATAAAGCTCTGAACTCTTTGATGAGTTTTGTGGTCATTATAAGTTGAAAAAATACCTTACTGTGTGGCATAAGGATGTTTTCTATTTGCTTTTAGTTTATAAAGTGTTCTGCAATGCTAGTGGTGATGATTTAGGAGACAATCAGAACTGTCGAACAGTTAAACGTTTATTGACTTTGTTTTGGTGAGGTGTTTTGCCATATGAGAAACAAGGGTGGTGAGACACTAGAACAGGTTGCCCAGAGAAGCTGTGGATGCCCCATCTCTGGTTCAAGGCCAAGTTAGATGGGATTTTGAGTAACCTGGTCTAGTGGGAGGTGTCCTACCCGTGGCAGGGGGGTTGGAAGTAGATGATCTTTAAAGTTCTTTCCAACCTAAACCATTCTGTGCCTCTCTTAAATTCAGGCATGAGTGATTCAAGAGACTGAAAGTAGCTTTAATTCACACAAATTTTTATCATGAGCGTGGAGAAACAGGAGACGTCCCAGTTTATTTAGAAACAGATTTGCAGCTTGGTTGCGTGGTAACGGGCCTTTGAAAATATGTAGAAGGCACATATTTGAGTGTATGTGAGGAGTAGATCCAAGCTTGTTTAAGCAGCTGGTGCTGATGTCCATAATCTGGAGCTCCTGGTGCTAGTTGAGTGTTACTTGGCTATCTTCTCAAATGGCTGTGTTAGGAGTAACTTCTTTGTGTGTGTACGATGTGGCAACTTCTTACAAAAAGCCGATGAAGACATGATAAAGTTTCATGCTATTCAAGACGCTTGGGTTTGGGTTTTATTTTTGGCTTTCCTGGAGTGAGATCTAGCTCTGCAGAGTAACCTATTCGTATGTTGTGTGCTGGTTCTCATCAGTACTTCTGTCATCAGCGTAAATCACAGGAACTGATGTTTGGAGTGAGAGGGGACCTGTTACAAAAGCGACTCTGCTTGTGAAGTGCCTGTGATGTCCAGTGTCAGAGTCAAACCCCTCTTGGTTTTGAGGATCAAAACCTGTTCTAAAACTCCAGAGATTTTAGAAGCCACACTATAACTATTTGTATCTTATGATGATAAAAACTCATGCTACTGCTAAAAAAAAAAGCTGTTGTGTCTACTTAACTCCTAGTTGGTGTGTTTTGTGTGACAGCTGTGAAACAGAGCAAGGTACCGCTCTGAACTAAAGCTAAGGCAGGCCCTTCTGCTCTTTTTCTCTGGCTTGGTGGGACAGTGCTCTGGCATCTGTACTGTGCTAATACTCATGCAGGTTTGAAGCCTGTATCTTAGTCACTCTCATGCTTTCCAGATCCTGAGTAGGAGACCAGTCAATTAAGTGGCTTTAGAAGACCCACTGTCTTGTAGCGAATCAAAGAGTTTCTCTCAGTAGTAAGGGGAGTACTGCAGATGTTATTTTCAGGTGTGTGCATTGAGTCATTATGATTTTATACTGTTGTGCAAAAGTCACAAACTTTTATCTTAGTGAGCATATATTATTATTTCAGTCTGTATACCCAGTGTTTCCCTTACCAAGGGACTACTTTATGCTTATTTCTGTTGTGCAGTGATATTTCCTGTGAGCACTGCCCTGCATAAGTCTTTTATTCTCCTCCTTTTGTGTGTGGCACAGATCGGAACGATTTCCTATGCTCAGTAATATCATGTCTAGGGAGAGGTGTCCCTGCACATGGCAGGGGTGTTGGAACTTGATGATCTTTAAGGTCCCTTCCAACTCTAACCATTCTATGATTCTATGTAATGTGGTATTCCGTGATATGTCTGAGCCTGTTATCCCCACAGCAGTGTTTTGACATACTGCATGTTGACTTTCAAATTCCCATTACTCTGGTGCTTCCTCAAATCCAGCAGACCTCTGTACAAAAATGCTAGGAATCTTTAGCTTATGGAGGATCACCTGTGTGTTAAACTTCGTGTTTAAGGCATTTTAAAGTCCTGTTTCCTTCTCAGTAAGAAACAGGCTCCTTGAATTTGCTGTAACTGGCAGATTCCTTGTACTTCAAGATCTGATGTTTTGAGCTTTGTGGATGAGGACTGAGCAACAGGTAAACAGTCATTCCAGTTAGGATGTTTTCTTCTCAAATCTCTCTTAATTGACAGAGTTTGGTTCTGTATTTTTGTGGGGACATCCGAGGTGCCATTTCATGTTTTTCTATGTGTCTTTACAGGAACTGACAACAGCTTTGGAGAAGAATCCAGATGATGCCGAATGTTACTGTCAACGAGCTTATGCTCATATCCTTCTACAGAAATATGCTGGTAACATCTTCAGATATCCTGAGAATCCTTTTACGAGTGTATTATGACACGTTCTCTACAGAAGAGATCTTCTATCTGAAGCCAAATGTTGTAATAACAGAAAGTGTTGTTGTAACTTAATATGCTGATTCTACAGTTAGGGCATAATTTTGCAGTTTTCTTTGCTTGTCCTGTTACTGCAAAGCTTGTGATGAGTTGGGTTGTCTGCAGTCCCAGATTTCCAGTTGATTTTAGCCTAGTATTATCTTGGCACCTTGTTTTTTTTAAGCGTAGTTCTTTGGCAGATTTTAAGTTTTCTGCTGTAAGCGCCTTCCATCCTTATGTTTTGGATAGAGGCTGAATCCTGTCATGGATGGTAGGAATGCGATAACTGCATAATGCCTGGGAAAAAGATTAACTGAACAATTTAAGATTTGATCTGTTTTTTCTTTCCAGCAGAATGCAAACAAATAGGTTCACACTTCAGAACTAAGTAGAGGATTTGACTAGGTCATGCTTCATCTTACACAGAGCTGGCTCTGCAGCTGATTGAAGGGCTCATCCGTAGCAGTTGTGGCTAGATTTAATTCAGTGTGATTTGTGTGCAGACCAAGAAAGCTGGCAGTACACCTTACAAAATTCTCACTACTGAAAGACTTAGTTTGCTGCTTTCTGTAACATACGTTGTGTTCCTCACCTTTAAACTGGCTTCCAACAGATGCAGTTGCAGATGCAAAGAAGTCCCTAGAACTCAACCCCAGTAATGCTGTAGCTCTCCTTAGGAAAGGGTATGTATCGTGTTGTGCTTTGGGAATGTTGTGATGATCTGCAATACCAGTATTTGCATTGTGGCTCTATACAAGCTTTGTGCAGTGCTGTGAATTAATAAATTTAATGCCATACTGCTTGCAACACATCACAGCAACGCTGTGGTTGTAAGAAGTGATTTAGTTTGGGGTGATTATTCACCTCTTTTCATGCCTTTTCAAAAACACACTTCTTCAGCAATCTAAATTCTTACACTTGTAATTTTAACCAATATAGCATGTAAACTAAGGATGTTGTGATCTTCAGAATTCTAATTGTATTGTTGTTTCTGGTGTTTTCCTTTGTTCATGTCAGGTTAGGTGAATATCACATCAAAAACTACGCATCTGCTTTAGAGTCTTTCAGAGAGGGACAGAAGTTGGACAGTAAGTATTAAAGTTTGTTGTGTGCACGGTACTTGTCCTGGTTTGGGCACACAGTACTCCATTGCTAATGAGAAAAGGACCTTGTTCTAACGTGTTAGATCAAAGTAAGGATCAAGGCTTTGTTTTCCTTAGGCGGCTCATGAATTAGGTGCCTGATTTGAGATGTCTAGCTTTTGGGAAGGTTTTTGCAATCACTGCGTTGAAGAGTAAAACTGCCTAAAAATGTGTATCAAAATGAGTAGCAAGTAGTATGTTATTTTTATTTTTTTTCTTTATAAAATGAAGGATGTGTTCCTGTTTCCTGGAGGTCACAAATAAACGGTGGCAATGTCATCACCCTCACAGGAAAGAATTTCGTACTGTTATCTAGTCAAAATCTCTCCTCTTTCACTTTAAAACTGCTACCCTTTGTCCTATCCCTGCATTCCCTGATCAAGAGTCCCTCCTCATCTCTCCTGTAGGCCCCCCTTAGGTCCTGGAAGGCTGCTATAAGGTCTCCCTGGAACTGCCTTTTCTTCAGGCTGAACAACCCCAACTCTCTCAGCCTGTCCTCATGGGAGAGGTGCTCCAGCTCTCTGATCATATTCATGGCCCTTCTCTGGACCCACCCCAACAGGTCCATGTCCTTCTTATGTTGGGAACCCCAGAGTACTCGCACAGTACTCGCACCAGAGCAGAGTATAGGGGTGCAATCATCTCCCAGAACCTGCTGGCTACTCTTGATGCAGCCCAGGATGCATTTGGCTTTCTGGACTGCAAGTGCACATCGCAATGTGCTCGTGTTGAGCTCATGTTGAGCTTCTCATCCACCAGCACGCTCAAGTCCTTCTCCACAGGGCTGCTCTCAATCCATTCTGTTTCCCAGTCTGTGTTTGTGCTTGGGATTGCCCCAACCCATGTGCAAGACCTTGCACTTGGCCTTGTTCACAAGTTTTGCATGGGACAATCTCTCAAACCTGTCCAGGTCCCTTTGGCTGGCATCCCTTCGCTCCAGCTTGTCAACCGTACCGCACAGCCTGGTGTCCTTGGTGGCCTTGCTGAAGGTGCACCCAGTCCCATCGTCTGTGTTGCCAGCACAGCTATAAACCAGCGCCGGTTCCTGTACCAAACCCTGAGGAATGCCACTTGTGAGTGGTCGCCACTTGGACGTTGAGCCATTCGCTGCAACTCTTTGAGTGCAACCATTCAACCACATCCTGATCCACAGAGGGGTCCGTCTCTGCAGTTTGGAGACAAGGATGTTGTGTGCTGGGGCAGTGTCAAATGCTTTGCACAAGTTCAGGTCGATGATGTCAGTTGCTCTTCCCTATCCACCAATTTTGTAATACTGTCGTAGAAGGCCACCAAATTTGTGAGGCACAATTTGCTTTTAGTGAGGCCGCGTTGGCTGTCACTGATCATCTCCTTATTTTCCATGTGGATAACTAAATAGTCTCTGCTGGTTTGTGTACTAAACAGACAAGTGTGTCATTGCAGTCTGGCCAGGTTCTCTATTTAGTATCCTCCTGTGAAAGGAAGTGATTCCTTCCAGGCTTCTGTGTCTTTCCTTACTTGATAGGTAACTTTTCATACATCTCCAAACTCACCACTCCCAAATCAAATTTAATGATTAATCTGTATTTTTTTCATATTTTTGCCCTACGCAAGTAACATCTGTTGGTTTGAGGCTTTTCACGTGCATCAGGTTTTGCCACCCTTCTGGTTTGTCAGTTGAAGTGGTTCAAAATACACGTTATACCAAAAGTGTCCTCAGGTCAGAGCATCACTGTTTTTTCATTCCATTCAACCTCACATCCTACTTAAGTTGCAGGATGCAACAGCACACAGAGCTGCAGGTGTCTCTAGATTGAATCAGTGAGTACTAGGACCCTTGTAGCTAACTCAAAATCCCCAAAATACAGCACAACTTTTTCCCGTGTTGAATTGCTTGACTTCTGCCTGTTTGAATTTAATTTGCTATTGTTGTGCTTCTTATCCATTTGAAGTGTTTGTGAAGCTTCCCTGTCCTTCCTGATTACTCTCTCATCTGAAGATGGCTTCTGCTGTGCTTCCCGTGTCTCCTTAGGAAATTCTGTGACCTGCTGTGAGATGAGGAGTCTCCTGAAGGCCTTTTAAAAAATATAGATTTTTTTTTTTTTTTTACTTGATTCTCTTCCATATATTACCGAATCTGTTGGCAAGTTTATGTCAGTAACATAATTTGCCTTTGAATTTCTGTGGAATGTTTGATGGATCCCAGGTGAAAACAGTTGTGAGCATAAGCATTTTGGCAGAACAATCAACTTCCAGTTAAGTGCAGTGAGTGCAAAATGAACACAGCACAGAGGGAGAATTTGCCACATGTGGCTGAGCAGGTGATAAAGAGAGAAAACCTTAGCTCTTCCTGCCTCAGAGAGAATTGCTGCAGTGGGGAATTCTTTGCTGGCAGGATTGGTTTCTTTGCCTTGCAAGGCAGGAAGTACACTGGTATGTTTTTCCTTTCCTTGCTGATTTAAGGTGTGTTTTAAATCTTAATCTGGAGTACTAACAGTGATGAGCTTCCTGCTTGTGCTCATTAATGATGGGGCTGACAGGCCCAGGGTACTACAGCAAGCTTCCCATTACCCCCCTGCAGTGATATCTAAATAGGGTTTGAGGTGATGAATTGTTGAATGTGCCAGTGTTTCTTTATTTTATAAAATAACATTAGGAAGCAAGATTTCTTTCACTCAGCCATGAGACTGGATACATGTGGATTTTTGAAGTTCATTAATTTGCCTTAGATTGAGAAAGCAGTGTGATCTGTTACTTTTCAGTATGTTATGTGGATTTAGGACAATTATACTCAAATTTTCTTGGTGGTTTTTTTTTACTGTGACTACCTAATGACTTCAGTCAAGGTGGAACGTGTCATTCTTTTAAAGAAACATCTTAGTAGATACTTTTCTTCCACTCTAAAAGTTAGTAGATGATTGGTAAGTGAAGTCCTAGTTAGGTTTTCTGAACTAGAAATTTTAATATTATTAATAGAAATTGTTGGTATGTTCTCTGGGAGGATAAAACAATTATACACCAAAATAACACCAAAAAACCACCAAAAAAATTTTGCCTCAAATTCTGAAATGTGCTGAGATGCAGGGAAAGAGGCAGTTGCTGGTGAGGGGGATCTTCTAGGAAAACAGGGTGGATAATACCAGGCCTTTCTTCTAAAGTTTGTTGCATAGGCCATAGTTGAAAAGAGAATTCCTCACCTGTTGCTGAAAGCCAGAGGCTGGATCAGTGGAGACTTGCCCACCTTCTCTTTGCTTAGACTCCTGAACTTACTTAATTTAATTTCCCTTTTGATTAGTACACTTTGTTCTGTGCTGCAAAACTTGAAAGCCTTTTTAGGGCATAGGTGCGAAGTTTTAAAACTATAGATTAATTTACATTGCAGGGAAGTTCTGGAGCTCATCTAATTCCATGCCCTAGCCAAAGACCGTGTTAGATTTGAACTTGGATGTGTTTCCTCTGGTCTTTGTCTTGTGGATTTCTGAGCATCTCCAAGGCTGGAGGTTCTACAGCCTCTTTGAGCAACGTGCTCTGGTGTTCGACCACTCTTTTAACGAAGAATTTTCCTTATCTGATCAGAACTTACTTTGCTGCATCTTTGCCTCACTTCTTTTCCCAGTGTACTTCTGAGGACAGTCTATTGTCAAGTGTCTTGAATACCTTTGGTATTTGAAGACAGTTCTTGGATACTTCAACGAACCCTTTGATAGTTAACTTTGCTATTTTCAGGTGGAGTTAACCAATCTTCCCAGTATTTGCTAGGATTGTGGAAAAGACTGCAGTCAGTGACTGTATTGTAATGTCAAGGCAGTCATATTATTTGAATTTATATACTTTCCTAACAGAAACTGAGAGGTTGCATAAATGCCATGTAGCTTAACGTTTAGATAGTTTTTAAAATTACTAGTGAGAATGGCAGAAGAAAAGGAAGAGGCAAGTGGCCTGAGGAGTGGGATAGCAATTTTAAGACCTCAGGCACACCTTAAAATTGGTGTACATTTTATGTTTGAAGGGGTTGGGGTGAATACTTCGCGTAACTGCAGAGGATTAACACTTCCATGCGTGTCAACCCTTCTTCCTTTTGAGTCTCTTCAAACCCTCTGCTGGATAGTTGACTGTGTGAACTCCCTCAGTGTGAATTCTCTCTACTGTAAAAAAAATGAAAAGCTTATCTGTTCCTGCTAGATGGTCAGTACCATTGCTACTTTTTTATTTTCCTGACTGTGAGAGATTTTTCTGGGAGTTTTGTTGAAATAAGATGATCACTATGTCGTTACACCATTACCTTTTCAGCTCTTTTCCAGTGAATTTGGTTTTATCTCAGGAACTTGCTTCCTAGAAAGTTGCACTAAACTTCTCTGTAATTTTGATTCATGGAGTGGAACTGGCATCTACGTATTCCTAACATTCCTGAAACTTCAGATGTGTTTGGAAAGTTTGTGTAAAACCAGCAGGAGAAAATACTTGGTGGTGTGAAAACTTCTGCAGCTTTGTCCTAAGAACAGACTCTTTCTTCTGATACTTCTCTAGAGAGGAAACATGTAGCTGAGTGTTTGAAAAAATAATTTTAAGAATAATAGAAAAATGTGTGAAACTCTACTTCTTGCTTTCCAAACAGTTATATAGAGGTTGAGCAGGCTGGAAAACAGCTGTGTATTTGGGTCGGTTCAAATGAAACTGAGTGTCCTACAAATTAATTTGAAGTTAATTAAATGTAACAAAGTTAAATAGTAGAAGTGTATAAAAATACTTAAAGCTGAACTAGAATGACAGGGGTTATAAGAAGATAAGAGGAAATAATACTATTTTTTAGTAAATTCATGTGAGTTTGAGATGGACTTTTTCCATTTGGCAGTTGGGAGGAATTGTTCTTTATACAATACATATAGTGCTTGAAGAGTTTTAATGTTGCTGTGTTTGATCTCTTCTTCTTCTAGATGTAGATGATACCTTTACTATTTGGATTAAAAGATGTGAAGAAACACTAAACGGTAAGAAAAAACACACTTTACTTGATAAGGGATTTGATATGCCCTGTGCTTTGAAGCTACATCATGCTCTTCAGAGATTTACAGCTTCTCTCTTACTTAGAACAAAAGAAATTTTTGTTTTAAAAAAAAAATCAGTTTTTCCTATCTTGTTTCTCTCAGAGTATACATCCTGAGCACTCCTATGGAACACAAATATTGGGTTTTTAATGTAATAATTATCTGTTACAGAGGAGTACCTATTTAAAGTTCAGACAATCATAATTAATTTTACCTTGCTTTCATGTACAACTGCTAGGTAATTTTAACCATGGAAGCACGTATCAACTTGCTAAAACCAGCATCAAAATCAGTTTTTTAAATCTTGTGGAAAGTAGAGTTGAAAATTTGATGATTTTCACTCTGATTCCATGTAGAGAGTGTCTTCTAAGTGCTAATTGCTGTTCCAGTGTGAGTGTGAGTGTAGTTTCCTTTCGTATCTTCTACAAACTAACACCCCCAGCAATGAACTCGTCTGCCGTGCTTGAACTGCCTGTGGATTTCAATGAGGTAAAACACAATAACCAATTAAGTTTTTCCCTTTGCCTGTTGTGTTTTCCTTCCTCTTTGTGGTGCACGCTGGAGAAGGGGGTAGTAGAAATAATACAAGTTCAGGTCAACCTGTCAGTTAAAAACCAAAGAGAGGAGAACCCATCTGTGTTGCATAGGAGTGAACAAATTTGTGCTTCCTGATGCATTTTTGCCAGGTTTATTTTCATTGAGAGAAATCAGAGAAGTGATTGGCATGCAAGGTCTTATTTGCAAAGAGTTACCTTGGGTGACAACTTTCTTTGCCCTCTCAAGAAAAGAGGTTAGAATACACATTTTTCTCTACTGTCATCATTACTTTTTGCAGTGTTTTATCTGGTTCAACTCAGTTTTCATCTTGAATATTCATTCATATTTTTTCTTTTTGAGTCATTATTTTAATTCTCTGGTGCTCCAGGAAAAAAAAATACTGAAATCATGGGATCATGAATACTAGGGTGGAAGGGATCACCTCAGGGATCATCTGGTCCAACCTTTCTTGGCAAAATTGGGTCCAGACAAGTGGCCCAGCATCCTGTCCAGCTGAATCCTAAATGTGCCCAATGTTGGGGAATCCACCACTTCCCTGGGGAGATTATGCCAGTGGTTGATAGTTCTCATGGTGAAAAATGTTCCTCTTGTGTCTAATCAGAATCTCCCCAGGCGTAACTTGTAACCCAGGCGTAACTTGTACCCATTACCCCTCATCTTTTCCATGTGACTCTAAACATGCAACTTATAAAAGGGAAGGAAGAAAAATAAGAAACAGAAAAACCCCAACCCTGAAACCTCGAATTTCTCTTTTGCAGCTTAATATTCTCTTTTATTAGTCTTTATGTTGTTTTAGCAGTGCACATTGTAAAGAAGCAAAGGCGAAGTTTGTTTCTCTTCAAACATACTTAATCTGAAATCCTTTAGGAAAAATATTTAGATGAGGAAATACAGAGCTATAGTTTAGATCCAAGTATTACAGTATTATTAAGGCTGTATAAATGATTTTTTCTGCTAGGTTTCCATCTCAGTCCCCAACTGCCTTGGCTTAGCATGAGATAGAGATTTGAGGAGAACTTTGTGCTGTAACTTAGAGATGGGTGATAAACCTAGTACAGAGTTGCTTTTGTTTGCTGTGATTTTTCATTGCTGATAAGCAAGGGGAAGTAGGGAGAAGTTTGTTCTTTCTGTTAATCGGAACATGCTGTGTATTACAGTTGTTTCTTTGCACAAGTTGCTGCTTGAAGTCTGATTAAAAAGTAGATTGTCATAAAGGCAAAATACTAGAGGTAGAACTGACATGTTTTTAACTCTTCTGCTGTTGCTACTGGAATGAATGCAGAATGTTTGGAGTAACAGAGGAAAGCTAAAATAACTATGCCTTGGAAGTTCAATGTGTCTTTTTCTAAACATGCAACTTTTCTTTGTTTCTGCAGCATCACAGACAGAAGGGGTAAGTTGTTTTCTTGAATATATTCTCCGTTTCGGTTTCTTTGTGAAGCTAGAGCGTGCTTTCTGATTTCAGTGGCTTTTGCAACTTTCAGGCTTTAAAAATAATCTTTTCAATTTCATGCAGTTCTGAAGGATTTAGCTTCTTTTCTAAACATGTTCTTTTATTTGAGACCAAGGTTATACAGTTTGAGTCCTGAGAACTCGTAGGAACAGCATATAGATCTGGCAATAACAGTGTACCCTTTGAAGTAAATTTTAACTTTCTTGCTTCTTAATTCTACAAATTAACCCACTCATCTTGTCAATACTGGCTTGTTTGTGGCTTCTAGAAAGTAACTCTGTTTTCCAGTAGCTTGCAGGTGGTTTGGGCAAGATTTTTTTCTGGTATAACTTATTCAGCTTTCAGTTTTCTTTTCTTATTGGAAATCTTTAGAAATGTTGAAATTGACCCCTTCTTTTTGGTTTTTTTTTTTGAGACAAAAATGAGAATTTATATTGGGTGTTTTGCTTGCTCTTTCATAGTAATTTCCATTTTTTATGTTTTAAGAATAAGAGGAGGAAAGTGTGCATAAAATATGGTGGGTGTGTGTAAAGACAAATCTTACAGTTAAAAGGTTTTTATGTTTAAAAGTCATACCCTAAATTCTTGGATCTATTTCAGGTTTCCTTCATGACTTTTAGATTAGCAGCATGGCCACTGTGTGTCTTTCTGATACGCTTCTTATCCAGGAAGAATACGAGTTAAAGCTGAACTCACTGCTATTTATAAAATGCCTGACCAATATATTCTGTGTGTTAGACTGACAAGTTTAAAGTGAATTTAAACTTATAAATTCTTAATCTGGCATAAATGGCTAGGAGAATAGTGACGAGCTTCACCTCTAAGTTAATGCTCATGCATAAATCAAGAAAGGGGGATCAATCAGTATGAAAGTAATTTGTGTCTTTGCAAAGTACTTCATGGTATGTTTTAACTTACGCTGATGTCACTTTCTTTCCAATGGAACGTGTTTCAACTAGAATACACAGCAGCAACCTCTGCCACCAAAGATCAAGTAAGTTGGCTTTAGCTTTACTGTGGGAATTAAAATAATTGGCGTGTAACTATTCTTTGACTGGGGGATTGGAGAAGCGAGATAATTCTTTTTCTGTAGCTTGAGAACGTGGCAGTCTGGGTGAAATGTTTCTCAAACAGTGTCACTGCTTCTGTTCAGAGGGAGTTGTACTTTCAAATCATGCCTCGCTGGAATAGTGGGGAATGGAGTAAGCATCTGGCTTCTGTTTCTGATTCTCATGCCAAGCGTAATTCAAAGGCTGGCCCATTGTGCCCAGCATAGGTAATGTTTTTGAGATGCTTTTAAGAAACTGAACTAAAAAGTGACGTTCAATTTATAGAAGGCAAACAATATTAGGAATTGGTTAGGAAAGTGACCCCGTTCTGATATGCTTCTCAATTAAAAATGATTCTTTTTTCTTTAACTACTTAATCTTGTCAGTTCTGCATCTTCTGTGTTAGAGGAAGGGGAAAAAATGTAATTTTCTGTGTCTTCTCTCTCCCATTAAACTACACAATGTACTTCTCCAGCTCTTGGTATTCTCGTGTACATCTCTTTGCAGTCAGTTTTTCCTCTCTCTCACTTTCTTTTTTCTTTTCAGATATGACTGGTACCAAACAGAATCTCAAGTAATTGTGACAATAATGATCAAGAATGCACAGAAGGATGATGTCAGTGTGCAGTTCTCAGAGAAAGAGGTGATTTGTGTTGATTACTGATATGCATCCCTAGATTCCCTAAGATGTAATAATTAAACCAGTGAACGTTATCTGCTGTGATAGCATGAAAAAATGGCACAAGAGATCCTCTGGGCTTTTTTTAAATGTATAGTTACTCCATAGATGTGTGTACACCCAGTTAAGGGAACTGGGATCTATGGTCACAGCAGTGTCCATGGGGTTTCTAGACAAGCAGTGCCTTGGTGTGGGTGCTGCAAAGGGAACCCCTGGGTTTTGGCTGCTTGTTTGTTTGGGGGGTGGGGGACACAGTGATCTGGACTTTAATGTGTGAGTAGGAATGGACAGAAGCAAAACATTCTAAAAATATACATGAAGGAGTAATATCTTGCTTTAGAACAGTTACAGAAAAAGAATGAATGTTAGTGGGTGGATTTTTTTCTTGGTTTTGGCATTAATAAAATTGTTAATGGCACTGAAATACGTATTTTGAGGAAGTGCAGTAATACATTGTGTACCACATGCAGTACCAATGATGTTCCGGTTTAATTTTGCTGAGAATGTTGAAGAGTTAAGTTCTTATTCTCAACTAAGTTGGCACTTCATGAATGACCAGAAGTACTTGGCTACTACTGTCTGCTTTAGATTGTTAAAATTGTGAGAGAACTTGCCGTGTGGTTTGTGTGTATTAGAAGGGAAGTCGTGAATTGTTTTCAGGTTCCATTATTAAAGTGTTGAGACTTCATTTGCCATATAATTCTTCAGCCAAGGAATGCAGATCAACCTGACAAGATAATAGGCTTTTTGAGTGCTTGCTGGCTAAGAATTGAAATCTCCTGTTCATTTTCTAGTGTACTTTAGAAACACCTTATTCAATAATGCAGTAATGTACTGGCGTTGCCTGAAATTCCGACACCTGATGCTTTAAGTGCCCTAGTGAAGGGTCATTAATTTAATCACTTAATCTTTGTACCGAATGACAATCCTTTACTTGGAAATGGAAAACTGCTCTCAAAGATGACCAGATATGTGTTTTCAACTGTTAACAGATGAATGCATCAGTGAGACTTCCATCAGGTGAAGACTACAACTTAAAGCTTCTTCTTCTTCATTCGATAGTGCCAGAGCAAAGTACATTCAGAGTGCTTTCAACAAAGGTAAGCTTCTTAAAGCGTAAATTATTTCTTTGACTGTCCTTGGTGTTGAAAACGTTTCTGCTTTATTGTCTTGTCTCTCTGCAACAGTCATAATGTCTTGCTTTTCATATAGAATTACTCCTTCTTTCTTCATGGTGCCTTTCAGCCAGTGGGAGGCTTTCTCAACCTGTGCAAATACCAGGAATAGGAATATGATGGTGCTTACTGAAGTGCAGTGACAATTCTGTTGAGGATGCTGTAGAAAGAAGACTGTGGTCTTCACTCTTACAATTCAGGTGCTGGGAAAGTATAAACACTATTTTACTAAACTTTTAGGAGCCAGTACTGCCTTTCGAAGCATTGTTATCTTTGTGTACCCAAGAAATAAAAGTCTGGCTTTGAGGATTTCAGTGTTGAAATAATGCTTTACGCTTTCCTGACCTTTACTTGCTGGTACAGGTTAGCCATACAGCTACTGTTCTTGGCTCTTCAGGAGAGTGTATTCTCTGCTGTGCCTGGAATAGTGCTTGCTTGGAGACACTTCAAAATCGCATGACGTGAGAAAGCTTTCCTCTAGGTGTTTTGTTTCTTCTACATTACAGGTATAGAAAAATAAGAAACTACCTGTGGTCTGGCATACCCCATATTGTTGGTGTAACACATAGGCAGGCATGCTTTGTCTATACAGCCAAACCTGAATCTCTGAAGCAGAAATGTATTGTTGATTCTTTCCTTTTAGAGCTTTTGGGAATTCCTTTGTGTTCTCATGTTTCATTTTACCTGTTCCCTTCTCAGATAGGTACTTAGAATAGTTCCTGAGTCATTTCAGAGAAGAGGGACTTCAAGATGACAGAGAAAGTTAATCTTGTTTTTCCCATTTTGCTATTCCTTGGACTGAAGAAGCCAGGCAGGTTTTGGGATTGAGTCATGTGAGCTCTTACACTATGGGAGATAAGCAGAGTGCTCAAAGTATGTAGAAAATTAGCTAGTCCATTAGTATTTATGTAAATTTGAGTGGAATGGGCATGGACTTTGTCAAGAGGAGTAACTGTGAAGTCCTGTTTGCTTTATCTTCCTGTCTAGTTTATGTTGCACTTTTTATTTGTCTTGAAGTTTACCATTTCTTTCAAAGCACCTGGATGCTTCTGAGTGCTGTGGAAATAAATTTGACTTTTTCTTTCTATGCTGCCGTTACTAACCTTGGTTAATCTCTGGAATAATCTCTGTTTTTAACTGAGGTTTATAAAGTGGTGTGAAAGCTTTAGTTAGGTTCAGGCAGCTCATTTTGTTTCCAAGTGTTACTGTTCCTATAAAATCGTGAAAGAAGATTTTTGATATGGATTTTTGATATTTGATATATAAATGCGATAAAAGAGAACACAGGAGGTGTTCTGGCAGCAGAAGTCAGTGCTTCAGCGTGTTCTTCCTCTTGAAGAAAAGAACAGTGTAAGGACACCTGTGGAAGCATAGTGAAGGAATACAATTTAAACGATGCCCCGGCTAATCCTGGTTCTGACCAGCAGATGGAGTCTGGCTGAAGTAAAACATTTAAAAGCAGGTCTACATTTAGAATATTTTACTTTGAAAAACATTGAGTGCTTTAATAGTGCAGCCTTAGTGTTTCAATACTAGAAATTCAGATTTCTTTTCAACAGTTTTGTGTATGTACTTTGTTCTTACAAGAGGCTTGGAAAATATACAGTTACTATTTTATAAACTACCTTATTACTTAGAGCTTCTCAAACCCTTTGCAAATTACTCTGTAGCATTTATATGTAAACCTTTTATAAGGACTTGAAAAGAAAGACATGATCATGTTGCCATTAGCATCCTGAAGTCTTCAGTAGGCCATGTGGAGGCTCCAGTCTTTCTTTTCCAATTATATGAGGAAATATGCGGAGAACCAGAGTCAAATGTATGGGCAGGTATTATGTGGTAGATAGTTCAGGTTTTCCATCAATTTCATAAAAATAATAAATGTAATGGATAGAGAATAAAACAACAGAACTGGCAGATAGAAGGACCTTGTGTGTTTTGGTAACCAGGAGAAACTGGAGAGGGATTTCTCCATAGTGCTTGGAATTCAGCATCACTTGACAAATGCAAAGGAATAAAGGTGAAGATGCAAATTCAGGAGGAGAAAATAGCCTTGATTGTATTTGCAGAATTACAAATTCTAAAATAACTGCAAAGAGCAGTCAGAATCCATGGACCTTGGGATTGGTTCTTTCAGGGAATGTTAGCAGTAGTGAAAAATGCAGTTGATACCCTAAGAATTGTTTCTTTCCTAGCAATGAAATAGAAATTATACCTTTCAATGAATCCATGCTGGGGCTAGCTGTGTGATGCAAAGTCTCTGGAAAAGAACCGAACTAACAAAGGGTACAGAGATAGCGCATCTTCAGAGGTAGATGTTTGGAGGTGTTTGAATGGCTTCTGTATGAACAGAAATAAATTAGTGTTCATAATCTGCTTTTGACTTCAAGATAAAGTTAAAGAGGTAAAACACTGTAGTCCAACTCAAGAGCAGTATAATGTCTGAATAGACAGTATAATGTCTGGTATTGAAATAAAATCTTTCTTCATGCACTCTGACATTGTATATTCTCTAGTTGTCAACAGTTTTACAGATGTTAGAGACTGCCTTTAGTCGTGGCTGTATGTATTACTGCCATGCTTGGAGATGGTTTTTTTCTCTAATTTGAAATTTTTACCTAATTCAAAATTTGCTATTTAATGCATAACACTACTTGCAAATTCAGCTTTGAGTTGATTATGGTTCCTGTTGGCATTTATTTATGAGTTACTTAGAATTACCCCATGTTCTTCAGCATAGAATTCTCATCATCTAAGGCCTCAATTTAATGTTCCTATGAGAAAATTCTGAATACAGCTGTACTGAGCCCTTCTCTTGAGGGAATTACCATATAAAGTGTTTTTTTCTTGTACATGACCAGCGTAGTTGATAGCATAACTGGATCAATTGACCTTATTTGCTATATCCCTCTTGTCCAAGGTAGTGGACAAGATTACTGTAGTAATCTTACCAAGCAAAAAGTAGCAGCAGCTCTGAAAAGCACTGTAGGAATTTGAGATTCGTGTCCTACAGATGGAAGCTGATCTGTACATGTGATTTGTGTGTAGCATGACTTTGTACACAGGGTTCTGTGTATTTTGGTGCTCGTCCCCAGCTGTGTTCAGGTGTCAGGTGAAGTGGGGGGAAACGTGTGCCGCAATGAAAACTATTTAACAGGAGGAAGGTACCTTTTAGTGATGCTATTTGGGTTTTTTTCCTTCTTTCCAGAAGAGGGAGCCAAAATGTAAAGTCTGGAGCAAGTTTGCTCTTAAGGAAGTTACTTGGGTGCAGTTACCCTTTAGTCAGGGTGTGAAATACCATCGTGGTCCTTTCTTAAAAAGAAAAAAAGCCATAAAAACTTAAAATGAATCACCAGATATGTTTAAGACAAAACTATCTGTACTGTCTCTGTCCAGAAATATGGCTGGAAAGTAGAAAAGCACAAATAGTGTAAGGATTTCTAATGTTCTGAAGCTGTTCTCTGTGCACAGTCAGCCTTGCTTTCTTTTCCCTCTTCTATTCAATCTATCAGTCAGTGTATTTGGGATTCCAGGGAAATATTCTTTTAGAAACTTGAGTGACACGAGCAGTTTCTCAAGCTCTTCATTTGTGTTCTAGGTGGTGCTGAGTTTTCTTCTTAAACCTAGAAGAGGTTTAAGAGGTTGAGTATGTGCTTTTAGCACGTGTACTTATGAACCTGAAGGAAACTTGAGCTTTGTCTTTTTCTTCCCCTCTACTCTTGCATCTACAAACAGGCTGGGGACAATTACTGTGAGTTTTGAGTTTTCAGTGGTTTGGTTTTTTGCAAGCAATGACTTGCAGCAATTTAGAGCCATTTGAAAAAGTGGTTTCTTTGATCTCTAATTCAAGGACAGTTCTGGGGTAAAGTTGTGCTGGCAACAGGGGAGGTGTTGGAAATCCTCAGCCTCTTTTACAGTTGACATTTGTTACTTAATAGAGATGTCTGGGGTGGAAGCACGCTCTCAGCAGCTTCATGGCAGGAGTATGGTAGTGACCATCAGTGGAATGTTTCTTTTCCTCAGACCAACGTTTTGCCTTCCAAACTCTGGGAAGAGGCAAAGAGTGAAACCGTTTCACACACTCTTGGACTGCCCTCAGAGCCTCTATTCAAAGGCAAATGTACACAAATAGATAAACAGAGGAACAGATTTATTTTAACTGACACTGATTCTTGCCATTGCAGCCCGATCCTTAAAAGATACTTTTTCATTTTGGATATTTTCATTAAATTGCTTGCAAACACTTGAATGCAGGCTTCCCTGCTCTTAGGTACTTGCTCTCTCTGTGAGGTTTTCATGCAGATTATATCTCCTGTATATATTATGGAGTGTTTTCTGTAAATTATAAACTGATACTTAAGATATGAGTTGGATAATTTTCTGAAATTTCTTGCGTCTCTTAGGCAGGGCTGGTTGGAGCAATTTCCTGGCTAGACCATAAAGAAACCATCCCAATGATTGGCATGATATTTACTTGGCTCAAAATAAGTTTAATTTTTTTTTCTTCTTTATGAATATAGATGGGTGTGGGGCATATTTAAACTTGTAAATATTCTGAGAACTATATTTTAAGCAAGCATAAAAGTCAGTGCCTGTGCATTATATGAATACATAAAGGAAAATTCTGCATTAGAGGTTTTATTCTGTCTTAAGAGAAGACGAATAGCAGTGGTATGTGTTGAGGATGCAGTGAGGAAAAGCGTTAGGAAACCAAAGTGATCTATATTGCTAGTTCATTCTCTAAAATTCAAAATTTTAACAAGTGTTTGCTGTGTAATATCAGCGAGAAGGAAACTTTGACCTCTTTGCAGTCTATTCTCCACGGAATGTATCTGACAAAGAGGCTGAAAGGTGCACGTTAGATCCGTTCTGTTGCAATATATTTGCTACTGAATAAATTTCTTAATGTTCATTTATTTGTGGTAATGCTGTAGAGTTATTTTCATCTCAGTGTATTCTGTTTAAAGTTATGAACCAAAGACCTTGGAATTCGGAACACGAGCAACGTATAAAAGGTCTTTGAATAACTAGGATACCAAAACCGTATGTGCACATGATATTAGAGGTGAATTTGAATAGGTCATACATTTTTAGAAGATAGTGCTATTTTGTCCTACCCTTAAATTTAGATTACAAAATACAGAAGATGATTGCAAAATTGCAACTCAAAACTCTTAAAATTTACAGCTTGGACAAAGCAGTCAGGAGTTCAGTAAATAAACACTGAATTCTCATTTTCATAATAAAACAGCAATTGAAAAGGGTATGTTTTGATGCACCTTAAAATTAATGGCTGAACTGCTGCTTAAGCTCTGCCAGTTCTGATTCCCTTCATCCATCTGATCAGAGTTTGACACAAATTTGCCAGTGAAGTGAACTTTCCCTTAGCGTGGACTGTAAAATATAAAACATGATAGAAATGAAGAAAATAAATGCTGAAACTTGTCTGTCTGTACTGAGATCTTCTTTTAGAGAGGAAGATAAAAATTCTTTCACTTTTTTTAATGTTTCTCAGTTAAACTGGCAATGTCTGTCCCAGAACATAACTTCAAATGAAATCTAGTTCATCAAAGATTTAGACTTTTTAGCAGCTTCTACCTAGAAAATTAATGTTGGCTAACCAGCGTTGTGTTTATCTGTAGCTAAGGGGAGAAATTCTTTCTTAAAATTAGATTAAATACTCCTTTGTGCCAGTCATCTTAAGGTAAGGGGGTTTGGGATTGTTACACTACCGATGAAATAGTTTAAAATGGTTTCTGAGTGGAACTCCGTGGCATCTTTTCCGATAGTTAGTACTTGGATTAAGCTGCAGACAAACTTGTGTAAATCTCTCTGATAAATTTCAAAAAATAGGTTACTTCTATGACTAGAAAATTCTGTGAATAGAAGCTTCTTTGCATCCTTTCACTGCAGATGGAGTTTCTTCTAGATGATGAATCCCCCATTCGACCCTCTTCTCAGAGGGGTGGGTTTCTCCTGAGATAGTATTTAAAACAAATAGTGCATGAGTTACTCTGTCAAAATTCTATGTTTCTTTTCCTTTTTGCTTTACTCACTTTGAGCCCAGAATACCAAAGACTTAAAAATTACAACGAAAGGTGGATTATTTCTGCCTTGGAATTTTGCATAGATCTGGAGTACTTATGTCCAGTTTGGGGCTTTCTGGTGCAAGAAAGGCCCTGACATGTGGCAAGTCCTGATGGAGGGCTACCAAGGTGGGCAGGTGTCAAGGAAGGGCTGAGGAATTAGGCTTGTCCTTAAGTGGTGTGCAAAGCATTTAATTTGCAATGAAATTTTCCTGTCTTTTATTCTGAAGCTGGCATGAGGCACACAGGCATACGTTTTGTGAAATATAAATGTTAAATCAAAGTAGTTAGCAAAGTGTTGATGTATTTCTCTTGTCTGAGTACTGAATTTTTTGTGGAAGGAGGGGAAAAAGCTAACATATCTAACTTATGTGTTAGATGTGACACAAATGTCCGTGCTGATACATTACTTGTCTGTGTGATAGCTGTCAGTATCTGCCTTAAATTGTTCATTAAAATGCATTTATTGCCATTTGTGCACGTAATTGGGACTCGCAAACTTGTTTCTGCTCAGATCAAATAAAGCTCTCAAGTTGAAGAACTATGTGCCTTCACAAGCAGAATTTTATAGCTTTATATTTTTGGAAAGTGTGGTTGTATAATGGTATACAGCTAATGATTTCCCTAGTTTTGCTCCTGCCTGCCACTTTGCCTAATGAGTAGCTTCAATTGAAGTGGATGGAGTAGATGGGGAGAGGTTTAATCATGTCATAAATACATTCTGTCTCAATTCTTCAGCTGTCTATACTTCTAGCTTGGCAGGGTTGAAACAGCTTAGATTTAAGAAATCTGCATCTTGCACTGGGAATTACTTTGTAGTGTTTCCTTTTCCTTAGGGATGTTTGTCATCTAGCACCAGTTTAGGGACAGTTTGAGAGAGGAAAATGTAAGAAGTAGCAGATTAAAAAAGGAGAGGGGGATTATTGGAGCAGCAAAAATAAAGATCTTCCCTTTTTTTCTTCTTTTTATGTGTGGGCAGGGTACTCTGAATAGCCAAAGGTCTTTATAAGTGCTCTTTGAGGAGTGTTGTGTTCTGGGAAGAAAAAAGTCCATGTTTAGTAACTCACATCAAGCATTGTATTGCATTAGAGGTCATTCTTGGTGTGGATGAAAGAGTGTATTCGAGATAGTGAAAAATGCTGGTGGAAAGCCTGAACCGTAGTGGTAAGAGGAGATAGTGAAGGAAGAAACAAACAGAAGAAAAATTGAAGTACAGGGCTGGGCAGTCTCAGTATCAAGCATTTACTCTCTTCTTTTTTATTATTTTTTAATAGATCATGGAGGAGAATGCACTCATAAGCAAAGTATAAAATCCTAAAATTAAGACCGCCTCAAACGTGCAACTGAATTGATAATACAGTTTCCTCAGGTTGAGACAAGTTGTATAGGAAGAAGAGGAGAGACAAGTTGTTTTAAATTAATATTCAAGTTTCACTTATAACTAATTAGTGCCTTTGCAAGTGGCTAATTTACTTAAATGTTGACTCATGAGATTCAAATCCATTAGGAAAAAAACAACCCAAGCCTGCTAGTTCTGGCACTCGTGGAACTGTGTGTTTGTCTTATGTGTAGATACACAAATATTTTAACTTCCTTAAGCTAATTGCAAAGCATTAGATTTATGAGTGTAGGTGTTCAAAAATGAACTGTGAGCTTGTAATTTCCAAAGTGTTCTGAAGAGTCCAGTGAAGGAACCTTTGTTGGCTTCTTTAGTTCCACCAAAGACTAATCATTGACACAGGTTGAACGCTTCTCTTGCACAGTTTCAGCAGAAATCTCTGTGTCCTTACAGATTGTGATATTAAACTCTGGAATGCAGGCCTTTAGGGACAGTAGCTTGAGCAAGAGGAGTAATACAGTATTTTACTTGATTATTTTTGTTCTCTGACTTCCAGTATTTTAAAATCTGACACCCTGATGCTTAATTTGTTGCTTGTGAAGTTGCTAGAACATTGGAAATCCAACAGACACAGGGAGTGGAAAGTCAAATGCCACGTGGGTGTCGGGCTGAGAAACTTACTCAAACCCTCTCCTGCCTTGAAGGGCATTCCATGCCTCATTTCTTCAACTCTTTGTTGTTTGCAGTTAGTACAAGTTAGTGGTGGTGAGTACTTGAACTTGTCTAGGGAAAGGCTATCTTCCCCAGGGGAAAAAAAATAGAAGGAAGCAATCGTCCTTGAATATTCTGATTCTTAAAATGCAGCATGATCACAGACATGGAAGCTTTGAAACTTAAACAAGCTCATTTCTTTGTTTTTATTAGGTATCTCAGTCTGCTGCTTACCAGTGGCTGATTTGGAGAATGGATTAAATAAAGTTCAAGTTTCAGATCAACATGGTGCCGTGCAAGGAGCTTGCTGTTAGGATCCCTGGGGTTAGCTTTTACAGTGGTGTCTTTGTTCTTGGGTCTGCAGGGATCCCCAGGTTACAGTGGCTTTAGGTGGAGCGAAGAACTTGTTTCTGCTGAGCTGTTCGCAAATAAGGAACTGCTGAAGTTTAGCAAGCACTGATTTCAGTTAATTGATAGCATCACACGGACTTTGTGACATTTTCTTCAGTGAATCTGTTGTTTGGAGTGACATTAGACAGTCCTTGGTTTGCAGACATTGTTTTGCAACTTTGCAACCAAAGGATAAGGTTAATTACACAAAAACATTTCAGTAGGATTGTCTGATGGGATTATGTGTAGTTGTGGATAGGGCATGACATACTTCACTTAATTTTGTTTCTCCTGTGATAATTGCAACCATATCCATTTTTAATTGCCAGTTTTGTCAATGGATACTAGGCAGTTTTCTCCGTAGCAGTGTATGTTCATTGAACCAAAATGAATACAGCTTCTGAACTTCTCCAGTGGGAAGATCTCTGCAGTCCCAGGATGTTTCTCTCTCTGGTTTATGTACTGCACATAAAATACGATTTCTTTTCGGTGGATAAAATGTAAGCCTAGATAAAGTTGGATTTTGCAGTCCTTCAAAAGTACTGTTTAATTATTAGAGCTGACTGACAAGAAAGGGATGCTTGAAAGATAATACCTTGGTGCTCTGCAGTGTAGAGGTGTTGGACTGATTGCTACTTTTGGGATACCGTGATTTACAAAAAGAACCAAGTGAATACTAAGCAAAAGCAAGTAAGTGGTACTAAACAAAAGGCTAAAAGTCTGGCATGAGAGCTTTGTCAGCCACGTAAGAGCTTAGTTGACCTGTGACTTGAAGTCACATAATTTCATCTGGTAAGGTAGGTAAATTCTGATAAAATACAGGCTTCAGATTTGAGACTGTTTCTGAAAGAAAATTGGTTTTCCTACTGCTACATGATCCAAATAATTCAAGCCTGTTTGGCAGGATTCTTTGCCGTCTGGATTAATTTTTTTCTTTGTCTTGTGTTTTATAGGTTGAGATAAAGATGAAGAAGCCTGAGGCTGTAAGATGGGAGAAGCTGGAGGGGCAGGGAGATTCTCCTAAGTTAAAACAATTTACACCAGGTTTGTTCTCTGAGCTATTAAGTATTAAATGGTTTCTTTGTATTAAGTTTCTTGCAGTTATTAATAATATTTTTTTGTGTTAAATATTGTTAGGAAAATCACAGCTTCGTATTTACAATGAAAAGCTTAATAGTCTTGTTTTTACTGCCAAGAATTGACAGAAAAAGGCTTCAGGGCATTGCTAAAACTTAAGTAGTAAATTTAGTCATAACTTCCATTAATCTGATGGATTGTTAAGGATATACACTCATCATTAATTCCTCTGAGCTTATCTGTTTGACTGTTTTGGTCACTGTTTTGCATTTCTATGCATTGTTATGCCTCTTTTGTTGCTTAAATAGTTATTATTTACTTAAGTATTTCATCTCTCTTAAAAACTAATACTTTCGTGGTTTTTCAGACAGATGAACAGTTTGAGAGAATTTGAACTTCCTGTTCCTTGATTTCAGATATATTTGGAAATTTAGCTCAAATTTTCCTATAGTTCTAGGCTGCTGGCTGCTTCCCCCTCCTCCTCCCCCCACCCCCTTGCTGTCAGCCAATATCACTCTCCATCATCTTTAATTATTTGTATTGCTGTTAAGCAGCACTTTGTTGTGGGATAAAAAATATATAACTGTTTATTTACATGTAAACTTTTGCAGCTGCTGAATATCATCCTTGGCATTTCTTAGTTTCCTTTGTTCCTGCAGTGCTTGTATCAATGAGGAGGGATCCATTTGCATTTTCAGATTCCTGTTCCATTATTGTCTCTGATTTGTCATATGCATATATATATATATATATATATATGGGTGTCTGTTCTCTGCTGCTCTAAAAGTCGTGAGAAAATGCTCAGTTAACTAAGGTTTCTGTTTTCAGATACCCAGCACTTGTATCCATCATCTTCTCACTATACGAGGAACTGGGACAAACTGGTAGTTGAAATCAAAGAAGAAGAAAAGAACGAGAAGTTAGAAGGAGATGCTGCTTTAAATAAACTCTTCCAGCAGATTTATTCAGATGGTACAGATGAAGTGAAGCGTGCCATGAACAAATCGTTTGTAAGTCTGCATTCTTTTTCTCTGAAGAAATGTGTAAGTGCACACTGACACAATTTACTGAGCCTTTGCATGAACCAGGAAGCCTCTGGCTACCAAAACCTTGGGCCTGTAGTGAATGGCAGTGATTCTGTTGGAGGTGCTGGTTTAACGGGTCTCACTGAAAGCTACAATGTTGTAAACTAACAAATGTGACTCGTTAAGTCCAAGTTTGTGCCTCAGTGAAGCTCATGCTTTGTCAATGGTCTCTTTGTTTTAATCTGTTATCAAAGGAAATGCACTTTTTGGCTCATCCAAAGCTTGAAGATTTGCCATGGGTGAAAGGATCAAATTCCTTTTCATTGTTTATATCTGGTTCCTTTTATTTGCAACCCTTAAATGCAAGAACCTGACTGACCTTATAAAAGCTTTGAGTTAATGAAGTGACATATTGTGTCCAGTACTGATCAAAGTATTGTTGGGCTGAAGATCTTTGGATGATGTGGCTTTGTCAGATTTTGTTCTGGATATACACAGAATTCCTGTGCAACCTGCTTCTACATGAAGCTAATTTGTTAATCCGCGATTGGAAATGTGGGATTTCTGTTGCTAGAATTCTTCTAGCAAACTGAATGAGCTTTCTCTTGTATTGCAGATGGAGTCTGGAGGCACAGTTCTGAGCACCAACTGGTCTGATGTCGGTAAAAGGAAGGTAGAAGTCAATCCTCCGGATGACATGGAATGGAAAAAATACTAATCTTATTTTTAATCTTTTACCATCCATGTGTTGCCATAGTCATGTACTGACCACTGTGTATGGACATAGCATTCTTGGATTCAAAGCACTGAATGTTCCCTTGGAAACAGGAATTGTCTTTGCATTTTGCGTGCTTTAGAAGTTCCTTCATCTGCAGATGTTAAAGATATACTCAAGAGTGGAACCCTATTTTCATCTCTGTCTGATTTTTGGAGATTGAGTCGATCATGGTCTAAATTTTCTACCGCCTTTATCAGCTCTGCTCTTTGGGGATGGGGTGATCTCTGATGGGCTGGTCAGGATTTATTGCCTTATGCCCAATGTTTCTGTTCAGTAACTTATTAGATCTTGGCAACTTTGGGTAAAAACACTTTTCAACAACAGTGTTAAAATTGTTTGCTCTTTAACTCTGCTGAATAAAACTGTAAATATAACTTTTTCTATACGGAATCGGCTTCATTTCATTTTTAGTAATCTTGTTTTTCAGTGGGGAACCTCACATGGAGGTGAGGATGTGAATACGCTGTTTTGAAAAGAATCATAGAATGGTTAGAGTTGGAAGGGACCTTCAAGATCATCAAGTTCCACCCCCCCTGCCATGGGCAGGGACACCTCTCCCTAGAGCAGGTTGCTCAAAGCCCCATCCAGCCTGGCCTTGAATGCTTCTAGGGATGGGGCAGCCACAACTTCCCTGGGCAACCCGTTCCAGTGCCTCACCACCCTCACAGGAAAGAACTTCTTCCTAAAATCTAATCTAAATCTCCCCTCTTCCAATTTAAAACCATTCCCCCTTGTCCTGTCACTAGACTTCCTGACAAAGAGTCCCTCCCCAGCTCTCCTGTAGCTCCCTTCAGATACCGGAAGGCTGCTATTGGGTCTCCCTGGAGCCTTCTCTTCTCCAGGCTGAACAGCCCCAGCTCCCTCAGCCTGTCCTCATAGGAGAAGTAACTGGTGTGTGTAGGAGCAAGGCTTGCAATCAGTGAAGAGGATGAGATTCCCACTCTCACAGAAGACACAAAATTTCTACTTAATGGAATCTTTCCACCAGGGTGATAGGTTGAACCACGGTCATACATGACGGAAGGGAGGTGGTCAGTTGTGGCTGGAAATTTCTACAGAAAAGTGGGTCCTCTGTCTGCCTTCTATATTCGGAAAGGAAGGATGTATTGCAGTTGCTTAAAATCAAAGATAGCAAGTGGTAGCTTTAAGTTCTGTTATTTCAGAATATGGGAAACTTTATATTTTAGAAAAGAGCCCATGTGTCCTCGTTTCTTTCCATTCAGCTCTTCCATTATCATCAAATTTTATACTGAGAAATGTAAGAAATAGTGTCTGTGCTTGGATACAAATCTGCAAAGGCCTGTAGATGCTCCAAAGCTGTTTGGATACAGTCCTGGGCACCTGGTTCTAGGTGGCCCTGCTTGAGCAGGGGGAGACTGGACAAGATGCCTTCTAGAGGTCCCTTCCAACCTCAAACCGTTCTGTGATCCTATGAAAGGAATATGAATTCAGAAAGTTGTGGTAAACACACCTAGTCCATGTGCTGCTGTCTCTTGGGAATTGAGAGCTACCTCAATATCCTTGTCATTCTGGAAAACCCCGTGAATTGCAGGTGTTGACAGCCCCCTGAAAGCTGCTTCGTTCCTTGGTGACTGTTGGAAGCTGCTTTAGGTTTGCTACTTTTCCTTGCATTCCAAGCTACTTAGGCTTTCCCAGATAGTTTGTTCTGTCTGTTTTCTTTGTATTTGATAAGTTATTTTGCTACAGGGAAAATTTGATTAGCCTGGTAAAATATAAAGGCTATTAGAAGAGGTGTTTTAATAGGACAAGTGAATTCTGCATCTGTTACAGTAATAAATGTGTGTGAAAGATGATTGAAAACAGGAGGTGGAAGAAAGGGTGTGTTCTGTTCCTCCTGAGGACTAGGAATCTAAGTTTTGGAGTGATGGTGGGGAAGTGCAGTGGTTTTTCTCTCCTAGTATTGCTACTATACCTGTGCAGTTAGATAAATACCAAGATCTTAAAATCTCACAGAGCTTAACAATTTTTGAGATCTTCTTTTGAGATGTCATATCTGTGAACTTCAGAATGTTGTACTTGGCAGCTGTAGACTGTGAGTTTCTTGGTGCACTTCGATCGTGGTTATCCTGCAGCGCAAGCCTGGGCAGTGATATCTTTTGGGGACACTTTTTTTGTTGTTGTTGTTTCGTTTTTGGTTTGTTGTTTTTTTTTTTTTTTTTCCCCCAGAATAGACTCCTGGTTTCCAAAGCCTGAATTTGCTGACCTTCAGAACTGAACATCACCCTGGGTTTTGAATGCGATGAAGAGAGATGGACTGAATTTAGGAAAATTTTCATGCGTACCTTTACCTCTTCACTCTTACCGAGCAATGTCTGCTTCTTGTAAGAGTTTCTCAAGGGACATACCTGCTGCTTATTTCAGTGAAGATTTGTTAGCTTCAGTGGGGAATTTCTTGGCTTTTGAGAATTCTGAATCTCTAGTTGCTCAGTACCTACGGCATTTGCCATCCAGATGGGATGCTAACATTGAGGTTGACTTGATTTGGAACAGGAACTCGATTCTCCTGAATAAGTGCTTTGCTGCTTTTTATTTATGCTCTGAAAGACATTTCTTCCTTTCTAATGTGGAAGGAAGACAAATGTCTGAGTGCTTCACTTTGTCACAAAATTGAGTTCTTGTCTGGCGGCCAGACTTGCTTTATAAATGTCATTCAGAGCACTTAGCAGCTCTTAGCAGAGACTTGCTATGGGAAAAGTCTGGGTAAAAAACTCTCAAATAGAAATGAAAAAGTAATTTGAGAATGTTTTCTGCCAATCAGGTTGTTCTTACTTACTGGAGAGAAGACAGTAGGGGTTCCTCTGCCTACTTTTACTTGCAGAAAGACCATGGGAATATTTCATCAGATAAGCACAGTATGTTCTTGCTTTAAGTGGGTCCCGTTTCGCTGCTTCAGGATTCAGTTCGTTTACCTTAAGGCAGAAAGTAAAATAAAATGCATTGTTCTTATGTACTCTGGAAGCACAGGGAGTGCAAATGTAATACTTTAGCTTCAGGCTAAAACTTACAGCAATCAAGTGGTCAACCTTCCTGTCCATCTCAACCCTGCAAGCAGAGTTTGTAGGTCTAAATATAATTCCAGGATGTTTCTGAGCACCGACAGATCATCTGTGTGCGTTCCACCTTAGAATTTAGGTGAACCAGTAACGGCAGCCCTTGTTGACTTGTGGGGGGAGGATTGGGGAGGAGGCTGGGTAAGGAGTTGGGTTTTTTCTGGTGGGAAGGAGTTGGATAAAAGGAATCAGCAAAGTTTCCCGATAAAATTGGTGTGGATCATAGAATGGTTAGAGTTGGAAGGGCCCTTAGAGATCATCAAGTTCCAGCCTCCCTGCCATGGGCAGGGACACCTCCCACTAGAGCAGGTTGCTCAAAGCCCCATCCAGCCTGGCCTCCAACACTTCCAGGGATGGGACTTCCGCAACTTCCCTGGGCAACCTGTTCCAGTGCCTCACCACCCTCACAGGAAAGAACTTCTTCCTAATATCTAATCTAAATCTCCCCTCTCAATTTAAAACCATGAAGGTGCCTCCATGAACTTTGTGAACGGTGCATGTTTTGATCTCGGCCAAACGCACACACAGAATAGCTTCAGAAGCCCGAAGTCAAGAGAAAGCTGTCAGGGAGCTTGGAGGTTTAAAAGAGCCCATGAAGGGTACCAGTGACAAAGGGAATTTCCTTTGGGACAAGAGAGAGCGAGTGGCGTTTGTTGCAGGACTGGCAGTGAGTTGGCTGGAGGCAGAGAACTGCCTGCAAGGATGGTGGATGATATTTTAATTGTGCTCAAACTTCTCTTGAGGGTTTGGTGGTTTGTTTTTTTTTTTTCCTCAAGCCTTCTGGTCATCTGTAGATAGTGCTGTCAACAAGGCTCAGGCAGTTTCACCTCAGTGCTCTGATTTGTAGTCGTGTTGCAAACCTGGGAATGGGATGGCAAGAGGCAATAGCAGCTTCCCCGTTTAATGCCACAGATGGGATCACTCTCTGCTGCTGCTCTGGGGGTCGCAGAAGATGCCTGGCTGCTGTGGCTTGAGGCTGCCTCTCTCTTCTTTGCTCTACGTGCAGTGTTTGTAAAAGAGCAGCTGAGGCTCTCAGAAGCAGAAGAAGGTGGTGCTGCTGGTTCAGTCTGACTTTTGCCCTTTATGAGCAGAGTTTCTGTCCACCTCAATGTGCCAATCAACAATCTGTTCTTTGCCAACTGTGGTTTTATGCTTCTCTACATCTTTTTTTCTTTTTTTTCTTCTTTTCTTTTCTTTTTCCTTCCCCCCCTACTGCATGGAACAAGTGGTGGGTTTGTTCACTGCTTTAACTGTCTTGGAATGTCTTTGTGCTGCAGCAGGGGTGAAGCGTTATGTGGAAGGCAGAAGCCAGACCCCCAGCCCCTCCGTGCCCCCCAGCTGCATCTTACTTTCTTGGTATAGATAAAAGTGGAGGGTGATTCCCATATCCAAAAGGACAAAGGGAGAGACTGGGGCTTCGTTCCATGTAAACGGGGGAGAAGGGAGCTGTAGATTCAGAAGAGGGTCTACTCTTGCCTTCCCATCACTGGCTTTCAGTCTTTCCAGCCCCATGGCTTTCTGGGCTGTCTTCCTTCTCGTTTCCACCAGCCTGTATTTGTCTCTCTTTTCTACTTTAACTTGCTCTGCTGTCCCAATCCCCCTAGTAAGCAATCACATGGGTAATTAAATTTCAGGATAGTAGAATTCTGGTGCTGTAACATCCACCCACCTGTGGTTGAGAAACACTGTAGGTGACAAGCTCATCCCTCTTTGTTTCCTCCCCCTAAATTGTGGCCAAAGGAAGGCTTTGAACTGGTTTCTGCTGGCAGGTGGTCAGATTCTGAGAACATCCCAAATATGGAGATGTTGTAACCTCTTTAAGGGTATGAGGTGTTCCACGTGTGGTGGTAGTGGACAGCTTCTCTTTAAGGTTGGTGGTAAATCAAAGAATCATAGAATGGTTGGAGTTGGAAAGGTCCTTAAAGATCATCGAGTTCCAGCCCCCCTGCCATGGGCAGGGACACCTCTCCCTAGAGCACGTTGCTCAAAGCCTCATCCAGCCTGGCCTTGAACACTTCCAGGGATGGGGCAGCCACAGCTTCCCTGGGCAACCTGTTCCAGTGCCTCACCACCCTCACAGGAAAGAACTTCTTCCTANGATGTCCTTTAACAGGGGTAAATGGGATCGCTGAGGAGAGCTAGAACTGTAGCCTGAGCTACTGCTCCGGGGAATATCACAATATCTTTTCATACTGTTGGATCGTTGGTTTTATTGTCATTCCTGTGTCGCCTCAGAATGTTTCCTTCAGATTTAGATGTTGCGCTTAAATGAGATTCTTTTCAACCTTGCTGTAGCAAGAGATATTTTTTATATTTTTTCTTTACTTTTCATGCTGTGTGTAGACTGATAAAAATTTGCTTACTTCGAGCGTGAGTTGAGGAAAGGCGTTTTGTGGCGTTTCTTCTGGAAATGGGTAAATTGTGCCCTCTGTGCTGTACTGCAGGCGATGTTGTAGTTCTGGCAGTTTTACCAGTCACAGACCGTGTAAGTTGTGTGTCTGCTGCTCGTGTGATCACCGGGGCTTTCTCGGCACGGTGCGTACAGGGGAATCCTCAAGACATACACACTGTGCGTGACAGCGTAACGCAGCCATGGGTGTAGGATGCTTTTTTTACTTCTTACACGCTTTGTGACTGCCTATAGAAAAAAAAACTGATACAAGCATTTGTTTAGGGAAGGTTCATAGAAAATCACAGAATGGTTAGAGTGGGAAGGGACCTTAAAGATCATCGAGTTCCACCCCCCCTGCCATGGGCAGGGACACCTCCCACTAGAGCAGGTTGCTCAAAGCCCCATCCAGCCTGGCCTTAAATACTTCCAGGGATGGGGCATCAACAACTTCCCTGGGCAACCTGTACCAGTGCCTCACCACCCTCACAGGAAAGAATTTCTTCCTAATATCTAATCTAAATCTCTCCTCTTCCAATTTAAAACCATTACCTCTTGTCCTATCACTAGACTTCCTGACAAAGAGCCCCTTTCCAGCTCTCCTGCTGGCTCCCTTCAGATACTGGAAGACTGCTATCAGGTCACCCCGGAGCCTTCTCTTTACCTGGTCTAAATCTCCTCTCTTCCAATTTAAAACCGTTACCCCTCATCCTGTCACTCCAATTCCTGACAAAGAGTCCCTCCCCAGATCTCCTGTAGCTCCNCCAACAAAGATGTTAAATAGTACTGGTCCCAGTACTGACCCTTGTGGGACACCACTCGTCACTGGCCGCCACGTGGTTAATAAGAAAGTGTAGACATGGAAATCACCTCCAAGATCAGGTTTTTTATCATCTTCTGAAGACTTTTTAATTTTTTTTTAGTTTTTGTTGGGGGGGGGGGGACACAGGGAGAAGCAAATCATGGTCTGCCTCAAGATGGCCTTATATGCAAAAGACAACAGTCTAGTACCTATATATATATTTTTATATATATAAAATCACATTTCCTTCTCTTTGCCTTCAGCATTTCACTTCATGATCCCTTTGTTTCCCTCTACAGCCAGTTCTGGAACACACCCATAAAGGTACTGTCTCCCTTTTTATATTGAAAAAGGCACAAAAGTCGATTGCTGTTTTTTTAATGTATTTGTTTAATCTGCAGTAAAAAAAAAACAAAACAAAACGAAACCCAACTTTTCTAAGCATATGAATGATGCACTTCTAAAACAACCTAATGACCAAGGTCATTCTCATCTTAAAAAAGCAGAAACTCCGATTTAACAGGCCTTGAAATCCCACTGTAAGAAGTTTTTAATTTAAATATTTCAAAGCAAGTCGGTTCTTCAGATTAAGGGAAGGTGAAGCTTATGTTCAAAAAGACACTACAATAGAGCAAAATACTGAATTCTGTTCTCATCGTATTCTCATTTAACACTTTGCTTTTGAGATCGGCAGTTTAGCCTTCCTCACGCGGTTGTCTTTATTTTCTTTAAGCCGCGATTATGTCAAATTAATTCCTCTTTTCTGTGTGTCACGCAGTGTTAATGACATTACGAGGCTTGCAACATCTTCAGAGCTGTTTAGTCACAAAAAGGAATGCTCCAGAAAGTGAACTTTAAGACAAATCAGACCATTCTGTGTTTAAGGCCCACGGAGATGGCTCCATCAACTCCGGGGCAGAGTTCAAGATGTAGGGTACGGATGAAGGCAGCGAGATGCCCCGTCTTTGTTTTTCAAGGCTAGAAATCCTAAGTCATTCCAATCTTTGTGAGTGTTTCAGCTTAGTACCTTCCTTAGAGATTTAATGTGTAATAGGATCAACCCCAGTAGTTGCAGAGTTTTGCAAGTAAGCAAGAAAAAGAGAAAGGGTGAGGTTATAAACCTTTTCTTAAACTTTTTTCCTTTCCTTTTTCCCCCCCTTCTTACTGGTAAGCAGTTTCTCCCTTGCAGGGAAGGGAGGTTAGCTTCAGCGAAGCTAGAGGAGCTAGAATGGATGGCTGCTATCCATGGGGAATAAAGGGGGGTTGTAATCTTGTGTCAGAAGTGTCTAGTTCAAGGATTTATCAATACAGCGGCTGTTGTAGATTCTGAAGGGTCTGGAGGCTCTTTGCTCCGCGACTGCCTGTAAATACTTTCGCTGTAGTAGCTGGGTAGCAGATACTTGTTAGACACGACAGCGGTATCGTGGATACAGGATTCCTGACGCTGGGGTTTCTTTGATGTGGGGATGTGCGGAGGGTTTTGATGCTGCAGCCACGCACATCCCCCTTCCGCAGCCCCTTTTCCTGCCGTTTGTTTCCGACTTAGCACAATACGCGCTGTGCCGTGTCCCCCGGAGCAGCTTTGTGGGAAAGGTATGCTGTAATTGGTTTATAACCATCCATAATGACCTGGCAGCTCGCTAGGAATAGCAACGGGGAGCAACTTAACTTGTGATTTATTTAAGTAAGCTACACGGATGAAAGGTACTCCCAAGTGGACGAGTCGAGCTGCCTGCCTAATTGGACTTAAATTTTCACATCTAGCTCAGAAAAGAGAGGGTTTTCTTATGAAGGGCTGAGTTTGGGTTTATAAGCAAGCTTCTGGACTGCGAGCAAAGTTTTGATATTGTCTTACTGGGGGGTGTCTTAGCTTTTTGAACTCGGTAAGTGCTAGCGTGCCCTGGTCACTTGTAAAGCTAATGGAACCTTAACTTCAGATTTGTGTTTTTGGTTAGAAGGTGGGACTTGGCGTTTGGTGCCGCAGCACTCACTTCTGATTTTGTTTTTTCAAAGCCAGGATTGGTACTGCCGCTTTCCCTGTAGTCTTTTACCAGCTTGTCGTCGTTGCATTCCTGCCTATTTTCTCAGGAATCCGGGATGTTTTTCCCCCCCCTCAGACGACACCCATGATGCGAGCGACCCACCAGCTGCAGGGCATGATGATGCGGCAGGCGGTGCGGCAGCCTTGGTAGTTGTAGGGCCAGGGGTAGTAGCCCAGGAGGGGCTCGCAGATCCTCTGGCACTGCGTGTAGCTCCGCCTGCACTCGATGCAGCACACGCCCAGGTGGTCCAGCATGGGGTCAAAAGCCATCCCTTCACCTTCCAGTTGCTGAAAAGTGAAAATATTAAATGTCATTCCGATGCTCCTGGAGAATGCAGGTGGTACCTGTGCTCCTGCAAACCCTACGAGGTGTACAAACTGAAATATTGGTCCTGTTGAAGTTAACAGAACTCTTACTACCTCACCCGTGCATCTTGCCTTATTTTTTCCCCCTCTTTTGTCTTGCTCTGTTTGGTAGAAGTGTAGAATTGGTGCAGTCACCCGTGTAAAATGGAAAGAAACAACAGGGAGCTCTAGCTTCATTATTTTTCTTCCGCAGCCCTTGCAAAAGATCCAGAAGCAGTAAACTCCCAATAAACACTGGTGATGGAAAAGATTTCAAGACGGTTGTCTGAGTCTTTCATGTGGATGACAATGTCTGAAGTGTTTGCTGTGTTTTTAAGGTTTTGTTTTAATTCTTGTATTTTAGTGCTTTATACAGCATTCCCATTTCTCCCTTGTCTTTCAGTCTGCTGGGTTTTTTACCCCCTCCTCGGCCACACTTAGTTGTTTTGTGGATGGTGAGAATTCAGCCTGTTCTGTATCTGACAGGAGTTGCATGGAGCAAGGCATGCGTAAAATATGTAAATCACGGAATCACAGTATTGCCAGTTGGAAGGGACCTCCAGAGATCACAGAATCACAGAATGCTTAGAGTCA
>VXBW01005312.1:116666-129359 GCA_013400375.1 Thinocorus orbignyianus
TCCTTCTGATCTTTGTGGGATGGAGCACCTCTCCTAGATCATCCAGTCCAACTCCCCTGCTAAAGCAGGATTGCCCAGAGTACGTTACTCAGGACTGCATCCAGGCGGGTCTTGAGGGTCTCCAGGGAAGGGGACTCCACAACCTTCCTGGGCAGCCTGTTCCAGGGCTCTGTCACCCTCATCAGAAAGAAGTTTTTTTTTCTCATCTTTGAATGGAATTTCCTATGTTTCAGCTTGTGTCCGTTGCCTCTCATCCTGTCACTGGAAATCACTTGAAAGAGTCCAGCTCCATCCTCCTTCAACTCACTCTTCAGATACTTAAAAGCATGAATAAGGGCTCCCCTCAGCCTTCTCTTCTCTGGGCTAAAGAGTCCCAGTTCTCTCAGCCTTTCCTCAGAAGGGAGATGCTCCAGTCCCTCAATCATCATTGTTGCCCTGCAAGCTCTTGCTACTGCCTTCACCCTTCCAAATTCCTTTCCTTCTTTCTGGGAGAAAAAATCACCTGGACATTCTGCTTTTTGAAACTTGGTTGTTCTTTTCCCATTGGTGTTCATGAGAGGCAGCAGCAAAGAGCAAGTAGCGGAGTAACACCAAGCTTTTTACCTGAGCGTTTTTCATTCAGAAACCCAGCAGCACACCGAAAAGGGGAGGCACAGAAAGGTGCCATCTCTTCTCTTGTACGGGGCAAGTGACAGCTTGCACAGGACACTAGTGACAGCTCGGTGTCGTTTGGGCCCCCTGCCCCGAGAGCAGGGAAGGGTGTCGTTTCCTTGGGCAGGATTCATCATCCTTGAATTCAGTTACCTGCAGCGTGACCTTCTACACCTGTGCTCATCAGCCTGACTCCACTTGGAGAAATAGTTCAAGGGAGGATTTGTTTTCATCCTTACGGGAAAGACCTACTCTGTAATTAGCGGCCCTTTTGAATTGAGCAAATCTGCCTTGAAAGAAAACCTGGATGTAGGCATCTGTGAGTAACTGCTCGTGAAGGTGAATCCCGCCCTGCAGGCTGAGGGAAGTTCTGGTGACCGTATCTGACGAGATGTTCTCCACTTGGCCCAGGGTGCCTCTGGCTGGAAGAAGGGACCTGCAGCAGTTGTGCTGCCGCTGCCCCCCAGGAACAGGGCAGCCGGGACCCCCTGGGACACGCTCACGTTAGTAGCTGCGAGGAGAAGTTACGTTCCAGCGCCGCTGCTGTTTTACTGACCTCGTGAGAGGGTTGATTTAGATCCACTTTATTCGGAGTGATTAATTTAAGTTTAATTAAGGGATGTCAACTCGGCAGAACGCTGTCACAGTATAATGATCTCCTGCTGTTGCATAAATGTCAAGTCGGAGCTGGGACTTACTTCCAAAGCGGGAGGCATTTATCTTGTGACAGTGTTGTATTAAAATGACTTGCTCCTGCTGCACCAAGTGGTGGGTGTAAATTGTCTGGCGCTGGTGCAGTAGACTGGAAGGTGCCTGCTGTAGAGCCGGGTCTCCTGTGGTGCACCAAAGGTGTTGGGGCTCAGCGTGGAGGCTCCTGTGCTCTTTTCTGGGGCTTTGAAGAGTGAGAACGAATTTCACAATTCTCATCCTGCACACACTGTTGCTGTCCTCAAACAAGTTCTCCCCTGCAAACTGCTGGCTAGACTGGGGCTGTCTATTCTGACAGAGAAGAGCCCGAGAAAACAGATTTAATTGGTCTAACCCTAATCTCTTTGTAATTACTGCTTTCCTCTGTAGCAGTCACTGATACTAATTTTATCCTCAGTGCGGGAAGGACATGGACCTGTTGGAGCAGGCCCAGTGGAGGGCCAAGAAAATAACCAGAGGGCTGAAGCCCCTCTGCTATGAAGACAGACTGAGGGAGCTGGGGTTGTTCAGCCTGGAGGAGAGAAGGCTCCAGGGAGACCTTCTTGCAGCCTTCAGTACCTAAAGGGGGTCTACAGGAGAGCTGGGGAGGGACTCTCTGTTAGGGAGTGGAGTGACAGGATGAGGGGTAATGGTTTTAAATTGAAAGAGGGGAGATATAGATTAGATATTGGGAAGAAATTCTTTCCTGTGAGGGTGTTGAAGCACTGCCACAGGTTGCCCAGAGAAACTGTGGACGTTCCATCCCTGGAAGTGTTCAAGGCCAGGCTGGATGGGGTTTTGAAGAACCTGCTCTAGTGGGAGGTGCCCCTGCCCATGGCGGAGGGTTGGAACTTGATTACCTTTAAGGTCCCTTCCAACTCTAACCATTCTATGATTCTGTTTGAGGGAAAATTATGTTTCTACCTACTGGACTCTTTACATTGTCAGTACATGGTGAGGATCAGCTGGTATCTGATCAAGATCAGCTTTGGTTTGTTCTCAGGTGGTGCTATCCCTGCTGCAGGTATCTCCCTGATGCTGCTTTTGAACCCTGAAAAGCCATTTGGCACCAGTTGCTATAATCTTGCCACCTCAAGCACTTGTCCTTGTTGCAGACTGAAGTGTAAAGAAGACTGGGTCGCGGGAGAGAGAAGAGGACTGGGCGAAGGCTGTTTTTAACTTCTCATAAGGTGTTTTACAAGTCTCTCAAAGAAAAGCTGGACAGCCAAAGATTGTGCAGATTAAAGAAAGACAAACAAACCCCACATCACCAGTATTTACCTGTCTAGCAGTCTTGGGCTCTGAAAGAAGATCACAAATGCAAATACTTACGTTGTATGGGTTGTCTGGATTCAGCGTTTCATCGGTTTCTTGTCCCATTGGGCCAGTTTCATTGGACTGGTGTCCAAGCTCTCGAGTCAGCTCCGTGGTGGGCGATCTGGTGTTTACTTCTTCAGCAGCAGCTTCCAAGTCTTCTGTGTCAAAGTTTGATTCTGACTGGCGTTTGTTTCTCTTCATTTCTCTTCTTTGGTTACCTGTGGAAATAATCACAGGAGGATAATCGTACCTTCAGTGTGTCCTTGTGTTTGTCCACACACTAAGACTTCGGTGATTTCTTTTGAGTATTTTTAAAAAAGGGAGGGAGGAAGAGAGGGAGACAAAACTGTGTGGTGGTGGCAAACTTGATGAGCATCCCCATGGGAGCTGTTTGCCCTGCAGTATTGTATCTGCAGCCAGTGTCAGTCCAAAAGGGTGAAAGATTTCCCCCCTCCAACCCTTCTACTTTCTGCTCTTTACGCAAGGCGAGTGTGAAGAGATCTGGTTGTTTCAGGGTTATTTTAACCCACTCTGTGATCACTGATGTTAACTCAGCAGCAGGTGCCAGCACTAGCAAGATGGGTCATATGCAACTGGGTTGTTGTGTTTTTTTTTTAAAGTTCTTTTATGACAGAGTAGTGCCCTGCTCCCAAGGGCAGCTGGTGAAACTAGTGATAACAGCTTCTGGACAGCTTTGATACTGCATCTTTTCTTCTCCTTCCAGTCCTGGAAGTTTCCTGGAGAAGTTGCTATCTCCCCAGTGACTCCTGAACACCTATTGCTAAGCTTGGCTGTGGGTGGTGGGAGTACTTTAGTCCTGCCACTGCCCCAAGGACCTCGTAAACTTCATCTACCTAAAGCATCTCATTCTTCTGCTCCGCTGAAATCTCCTGGAGAGGCGGGGTGGGAAACAGGCCAGGCTGTGGTCCCAGGAGCTTGATATTTCCCAGCTCTTGGCTGGGTGGAGTGTTCCTGCTATCTGCTATCCTGCTGCCTAAACATTTTGGAGGCTAGTTTAAGCCGTTGTCTTGTCCTTCTGTAGGAGGAGGCTGACCTCTCTGGGGATGTTTCACCTCAGAGTAAGTCACCCACATGGGCTATACAAATTGTCTCAGGAAATAGAAATGCAAAAACATCTCGAAAGTGTGGGTAAACTCCAAACTTGGCATCTTGGCACCAACCTGCAAGGGCTTGAGAAGACAGGCTGGGCAAGGGAGGAAAGGATCCTGGTGACCCAGGTGTGCAAGTCTTGGTGGCAAACCCACTTTGTGGCAGGCATTTAGATGAAGGGAGGGATAACATACTTTTCAAATAAAAGAAGTGTTACCTTTGGGATATGTTGGTCGCAGCCAGAAAATTGGAAGATCCCCGCAAAGCTCTAAAATTTTGGGGCTTAGGAAACTGTTATGCTTGATAGGCTCGTCTGCAGCCACCCAGATAAGGGAGTTTTCGTCAAATCTCACGGGCATGATTTCATCTTCCTGCAAATAGAAGAGCACAAATCCTTTGCTAGCTCAGTGAGCAGTCATGTGCCTTCTTGCTGCTAATTCTTGAGCATCAAATTGTATAATCAGCTGCCGCAGCTAATACCCAGCATCCTTGCATTTCATGAATGTGATCCCACTGCACCCAGCCAGAGCCCAAGTAAAGGTTGCCACCACTGAAATGGATGGCAAAGCTACTGTCAGCTTTGCTGGGGCTAAAGTTTCACCCATCTCTCTCTTGGAAGGCTTTTGCCCCACATGCAAGGACTAGGTGTTTGGAGACCTTTCAGCCCGAAGCGCCTGATTTTCAAGCGGTGGAAACTGTAAAGGTTTATGGCTTTCAGCAGAGCAGCAATGAAATACGCCAGCTGAAATCAAGACCCTAATCTTTTATCATGCCCCGTTCTCATTTGATGTACTCCCAAGAGATAACTGTATTTACAATAGGGGGAAATAAAAAAAAAAATATAAAAAAAATAAATCAAAAAAGTCTCGTTCAAAAGCTTTAGAGAGGATTACAGCACGAGAAGTGCTCTAGCTTCCAGTTTTAAGGCAACGTGATCGGTCTGATTAAAGGTCTCGTTTGGTGAAAAGCAATTCAATTGACCAAAAGCTTGAAGTGTGAGTTAAAGGAGCCTGCCTTTTTGAAGTGTACCCTGCAGGTTTTTGGTTCATATCTTCAAAGTAATGTAGGAAAATGCCAGTGATTGATTCTTTTAAGTTGTTAGTTCAAAGTATTATTTTACATAAAATGTGTAAGTATTTTATAGCAACAGTGAAATATTAAAAGAAAACCAACTTGTGAATCATGAAAACCAGTATGATTTCAAAGTTAAAATTCTAAATTGCTTCCATAAAAGTCGTCAAAACTTGTTATATAACTGACTAGATCAATTTATTCCGTCGAGTTGCTGTTGCTTTAATGTGTTTATTGATTTCTTTTGTAGGTCTCAAGTCATTTAAGTTCTCTATCCAATCTGTCTAGTGAGAAGTGCTCTTTATTTATATTCTCCCACTTAAGCTTTTATCAGCATCAGAAATATCTGAATCTAATTTTCAGAAATAAAAATATCCTTTGTTTCTGTTTGAGGTGATTCTGACTTGTGAGCAGGCAGAGTTTGGGCATCTGTAAAAGCTTATTTTAATTGGCCATTTTTATTGGCAGCATTGGTCATGATGCATGTTGTAAGGAAACGTACTTTCTCCTAAATACGTGTACATCAAAGAGGGGGCTTGCCCTAGAAAAAGAAGTACCACTTTGCCTTTCCTGTCGTGCATCTAAGCTGAGCGACAGGGAAAGGTTAATATCCTCATGGTAGCATTCTGTTGCATCTTGGTTTGGCCTTGGGATTTATTGCAGGGGATGTGAACGTGATGGGTCTCTGGAGACGGAAATCATAGAATCATAGAATCATCCAGGCCAGAAGGGACCTCCAAAGGTCATCTAGTCTGACCTCCTCGCAGTCGCAGGGACACCCCCAACTAGACCAGGTTGCCCAGGGCCTCATCCAGCCTCACCTTGAACATCTCCAGGGAAGGAGCCTAAACCACCTCCCTGGGCAACCTGTTCCAGTGTTCCACCACCCTCATAGATAGAATACCCAATAGGCATGCTGTAACCAGGTGGAAGATTAGAAATAACTTTTTGAATATTTTAGGAAAACATCCTCAGGACTGTGACTTTATTCTTACAAAGAGATGAAAAATTGAAGCCTTGACTTTGGGCAGTAGTGCTACTGAAGTCAAGAAGCCCAGCTTGCCTTTAAAATAAGGCAAGGTGGGAAAGATCTAGATACCTGCGTGGAATATGGGCAAGATCTCTTCCTCATCATGGGGAAAATCTCACCAACTTCAGGGACCTTTGTAACCTCGCTGGAGCCTGGCTTATTGCATTGAGAGACGCCTTTTTTCTGTTCATTTTAAAGTAGATGTTCAGTAATCACAGCAGCGTTGCAGGCAGGTGCAGCCTTAATGATGCCCCTCTCCCAGCTAATTGTATCTGATGTATTTTTCTCTGGAGCGGAATGAACGCAGGTACAGGGGTTGGGGATCTCCTGTGATCTCCTGACGGTGGCTGAGCCCCCACCAGTGTTCAGGCTCAGCTGTCCCCAAGTCATCGGAGCGGCTCCTGTCTGAGCAATGGGTTTGGGGGGCTGAGCTCTGGAAAACTCAGACTTTGCACACCTAAAGCAATAGGCTTTTCTACAAATATGAGGTAAAGAGAGGTTTTGGTGGTATCTGGGTGAGAACTGCAGCTTTCGTGGTGCTTGCAATGCAGATTCCATGAAACTTAATTAACACAGTATCCTAAAATGAAGTCTGATGCTGTTTAAGAAGGCAAATTCTTGATTTTTAAGAATTATTCTTTCATCTGAATTAGCTGAATTTTTGCAAGAATGTTTTCCACAGTTCCCCTTTTTTGACTATTTCAGAGGACTTGAGTGATGGAGTCCCTGCTTCTGCTCAAGGGTGTTGATAGAGATCTGGGATCTACCACTATCCCTCTTTGCATCAACTAGAGCAGCTATTTCTTCCACACTCTCCCTTCCAGCCTTGTGCACAGCCCGATCCCAGGCAGATGTGCTTGTCTTTGAGGTCTCCTATGGATCTTATAGTCACTGGTTGCCCCACTCCTCAGTCTTCAGATTCCCACCATGCCCCTGGATGAAGAACAACAAGTGCATCTCTGGCACCAATCTTGCTTTTATTACCTTTTGGGGACTCCTTGCAGTTGGTCAATGAACCCTCAACTCTCCACTGATGACTGCTCATTGGGGGGGTTTGGACTAGATGGCTTTAAAGGTCCCTTCCAACCCAAACCATTCTATGTTGCCCAGAGAAACTGTGGATGTCCCATCCCTGGAGGTGTTCAAGGCCAGGCTGGATGGGGCTTTGAGCAACCTGCTCTAGTGAGAGGTGTCCCTGCCCATGGCAAGAGGGTTGGAACTCCATGATCTTTAAGGTCGCTTCCAACCCAAACTGTTCTGTGACTTCTTCGGTGGTTTTCATGTCACTTTTATTTGTATTCAAATACCCCTTTAAGCCCCTCGCCATACAAAGATTTGGTTTCTTAAAAAAAATCAATAAACTACCCCTTACCAGCTCAGAGGAGAGGCTCGCTTTAGTCATAGCATCCACTTCGGGGACGTGAGCTTTTGGCTGAGCTTTGATGTAACACTTCTCTCCTCCAGCAAAACGGATCCCAGTGATGCCCTGCAAAAGCAGAAGGTGGGGGATTTTGCGCAGCCCTCCCACTCCCCACCGCCCCCAAGAAAGTGCTTAAAGTTGCCACCGAATTCTCAGTCTCCGAAGGTTAAATCTTACTTAAAACCAGATGCCATAAACCACTCTTCCCTCGTGGTTCCAGCTTTTTAGGATTTTGGTCAAACGGGTCTAAAAGTTTTCACTCGATGTCTGAGGAACTGGGGGTGTTTTATGTAAGTGCCTCCATGCCAGCTGTAGGCTACGTGGAGCAGCTCTGTGAAGGAATTAGTTGACACGATTTGAACCGTAACTTCGCACCCAACGTAGGCAGCCTTGAAATTTGTGTTAGCTGGCGATGCAGTACCTTTACCACACAGAATTCACAAAAATGTGGGGGCAGATCAGGCCAATTTATACACATCAGTGGCTGTGACAGCAGGGGGGAAGCTCATGACGGGGAATTTGGTGCAGAAATCTGTGTGGGGGACTTCCTTCGTCTGGCCTCCGAGGGTGAAATGCAGTTGCCTAAACCAGGGATGTCTCATTTTAAGCAAGAGAGAGGGTATCTCAGCAGCTTCACAGGGCTGCAGGCCCGGGGCTGTGTCTGCCACAGCCCTGTGCTGGCACCTTGGGTACCAACACTTGGGCAGGGAAACCTTGTCTGCAGTTTCCGTGTTTCTGCTGTAGGTTTTGGGGTACCTGTAAAAGAGCTCTCCTTTATGTTGTGAATTCAGATGTTTTCTTGAAGATGACAAAATCTGCATGTTTTTTGTAGGGTTGCGTGAGCTCCGTTCAACCACCTAAATATAAATATCGATTGCCATTTGAGATAACACTGGTTTTCTGCCCAGCCTCGAGCTGCCAGAACAGGGGGGCATGGATGTCATCACAGCCCCTCACATCTGCCTGGTATGGATGGGCACCACAGACACTGTAGGCATCTAATGGGGCTTGAGATGAACAGTACTGAGGCACCTGGGTCTCATCCTTTGTGCCTGCAAGTCCTGTGCAGCTGGACAGATGCTCATCAAAACAAAATGACTAATTCTAAAGCGTTGAGGGAAGGGCTGGCTGTGCAGGGATGACTGCACAGGGGAATGAGACTTCATGGTGCACTGAGCATGTGAGGAGCATCCTAATATTGCATGGTCGGTGAAGGCTTGGATTTGGCAATCCTTGGAGTGGTGCCAGTCAATCCAAAGCTGCTAACGTAAATGCCTGGCTGTTGGAAGCGCATCTCTTCAATTTCTTTCTCCTTTATGTGCGTTCTTGGCTCAAAACCCGGCTGGCAGCATCCCTGTGCTCTGGCTGTGCCTGTCCCCTGCCTGCTGTAACTACACATGGGCACATCCCCGGGAGATGCCTTCAGCTGGTCGGTGTTGGGGGCTGATTCCTGACCTGAGCTTACCAGAAGCAGCACACATGGAGGCAACATCAATTCAGCATCTCTCCAGCAGATGTGGAATGGTGAAGGCAAATGAGGAGACCTTGTTGTAGGTGCTCTTATTCAAATCCTAATACAGTGTTGCCATGGTGATGTTAACGAGAGTTTCATGAAGGCTGAGCTCCAGCTGTCAGGAAAGTCAGGGTCCTGCATCTCCTGGAGTCAACTTGTACTCGCTGAGAAGGCAAGGAGCTGAATTTTCTCACCTTTCCAGATTTAGCAAGTGGAAAGTGGCTGCTCCAGGAGGCCTGGGCAAGTCTTTCTGAGAGCAGCATCTTTATTTTAAGTGCTGCTTTGACTTACAGAGGACTCACCTCTGAAGTAGAGCGTTTCACACCTGAGAAGGTTAATTGCAGCAGCTGGGTCCTGCAAACACATCTCTGCAACATCATGTGGATGTGCTTTTAGTAGCTCAGAAGTGGTGCAGCTCAGGGAACTGCTCTGTCTGAGCTGCTGAGCTCTGCTGAGACTCAGCCTCTGTTAACTGGGGGCTCTGTTAGTGCTGAGCTGCCACAGCCAAGCCCCTGGGCTACCCCACTGGGTTTGCTGGCAGCCCAAGTGGGTGCACGGGTGCATAAGATGTGCTAAATTGAACCCAGACAAGCTGTGGAGAGCAGCTCCCACCCATGATCTGAGGGCAGAGCATGATGCCCAGTCCAGTGCTATATAGTTGTCCCTCTTGGCATCTACTTGGCTTACTGTGTTGACCCTGTGCTCTTAAAATGGTGATATTCTGGGGAGGAATGTGTGGGTTTTTTTGGTTCAAATCATACAAAATCATGCAGGGGCTGTGTCACAGCCTCCAGGAACATTTTTCTAGCAGGACCCCGAGGGCACGTGTTGCAGCTGTGTTCAATGGCTTGAAAATGCAAAGTGTTACGTGGAGCCAAGCCTGATGCATCTTAATCCATACTGCTTCATGGAGTGGGACCTGGCATTGACCTCTCCTCAAAAGGCACTTAGACTTTGTTTTGGGAGAAACTGCCTGACTTGATGTGAAAGCAAGCCATGAGAGTTTGGATGCTTGTGCTTCCAGCCAGCTGGGGGCTGGAACCCGAGACCCCCTGGGGCAGAGAAGTCAGTGCAGGGCAGGGTGTCAGTGTCCAGTGCTGGAGCATGTTACATGAAGGTCAAGGGTGGTGGTACTTACAATCTGAAAGTCGTGAACTTCAACAGCCTCTTCACTCCCACTTCCCGTTTTGAATGTCTCTAAGTTGTTTCCAGCATCTATTTCCATCGATCCATCTTGTACTTTTCCATTAATGCTCATAGTATAGTGAACGTTGTACACCTGGAATCGATAAAAGAGCAGTAGCACATGTCAGGATTTGCTTATTGTCTTCCTCATACACCAGCTGATGGGTCAATCTGACTGTCATAACCCTGTTCAGATCCTAACTTTTATTTCTGTAGGCATTTGATAACCCTCCAGCAATCACCACCACCCCACTGCAACACTTCACCATCAGGGCAGGCTGGCAGTGGAGCAGGTTGTCCAGAGAGGTTGTGCAGTCTCCATCCTTGAAAGTCTTGACTGGACAAAACCCTGAGCAACCAGCTCTGACCCTAGCAGCAGGTAGAACTAGAGACCTCTTGAGGTTCCTCCTCCAGGGACCACTCAAAGTTTTACTTCAAAAACAATGTGGGGCAAGTCCATATCCAGGCTCACTCCAACTTAAAAACCTTCTTCTTGGTCATATTTTAGGAATTGCTTCTGATGCTGCGTTGATTCCCGAAAGGAGAGCAGGAGTGAGCATCCTTCTCTGAAAGAGACCAGCTCTTATTTATCTCTTAGGATGTTCTGCTGAGGCTCAGGAAAACAGGTTCCTCTTGAATATGAACATGCTTCCCAGCTTGTAATGGATGTGAACTTTGTTTAAATTGGATGCGAAGCTGTATACACTCGTATTTTCCTTGTCAGCGTATTTGCTCTTATCCTATTTTCAATGAGGAAAGCTGCAGCGTGGTTTGTATTTGCTGGAGGACCACAATCTGTGGAGGAGTTTTGTGATTCTCTTGTGCAGCTCTGCTAAAAGTGCTGCACAAGCAGTTTACTTCTGGTCTTAAAAAAGCCTTACAGCATTTTAATGAAAAATTTACACTGACAGCTAGAGACAAATTTCTTCTTCTCTCACCTTCGACCAGGGAAGTCTAAGGTGCTAAAGATTTATGTTTTCTCAGCTATACAGATTCAGTCTCATGTTCTCGGCTGTCTAGGATGTCTGTTGAACATGGTCCATAAAACCAGACCAGAGTACATGGTCTCCTTTGCTAGGGGTTGAGCTAGAGTTGAGCCTTTGTTACCCTTGTCAGTTATGGGAGAATTCAAAGATTTGAAATAAAAATAACATCAATAAAAATACCTTTATTTAAGGTAATTCATAAAAAAATTAATAAATAATTCCTACAGTTCCTTCCTAAATATTTGCAAGTCAAGTGTAGCTTTCCGAGTTTGAAAACAGCTTGGAAAATAACTCCAAGCTTTCCCACTGTCTTCACTTGGAGATCAACTTTGAAGCTTAATGACAGCTACGAATGTGATGCTTTTTGCAAAGCAGAATTTAGATGACAGGAGCAATAAAAAAAAAAAGAAGGAAACTTTGCCCTGTATTCCACAAATGCACCCACCCGTTCAGAGCTGAATATGCAGTACCCCCTCCCTGCCTTCCTCCCCATTCCAGTCCCTCCTCTCCCTTTCCAAAAGCCAAGAGAAGCAGATGGCTCTACACAACGTCCCAGAGTTCAGCAACGTGCCCTGTATTTTTGGTGTAAAACCTTGTGCTTTCTGATTATGTGAATTACCCCTCTGTGATGGGTGCATCTGACAGAGGGAACTCTGCTCCGGCTGCTGGGATTCACACAAGGCTTTCCTTGAGAGGGACTGGGCGCTGGGCTGGAGGTGGGACAAAGCTTCTTCCAGAGTAAATTCTGACACACTAATTGCACTTATGGAGCAAGTTACATTCACATTTGCGCCATCATATTTCAAATATGTTTTAAACCCAACTCTTATTTAAACAGAAAGAAAAGCTAATGTTTAAACACATTCTAGTGCTCTGAAGTTTGGTTCCTAAACCCATCGGCTTTGTTCTTTGCATACAGGGTTTTTCCTGTACCCCAGGAAAATGTAAATAAAACTTATCATGACTTTAAAAATTGCTCCATAGCTGCTAACCATAAATGCTTATGTGTATGCACAGTCATACAAACTGCCAGTGTGAAATATTGGTGCCTATTAATGGGTTAAATATAGCACGACATATTTGAGGGTCCAGGTAGGATCCGGACCAAGAACACAGATGATGTGTAACAGGAATTTACCCATTTCAATGCTTTTTTTGTCCTGAGAGCTGGAGTTTGCCCAGCATGTGGATCCCTGGGGACTTGTTGGGGTTTGAGTTTGCTGAGGAGTTGCGAGCAGAAATCAATGTAGCGTCTGTGCTCTCAAATACACGTTTCGGGTTCATTAATAAAGGTGCTTCCATGCGGCTCCATCCGAACAGCCAGTAAAGATAATGATTGTGGGGGGTCTGGGGGGTGGCTTTGTTTTGTTTTGTTTTGTTTGGGTTTTTTGTGTGTGTGTGTGTGTTTTAAAGCATGGAGAAAATAAAGATCTACTTAAAAGACTTCTGTATCGCCTTCGCAAAAATAATATGTTTCCAGCCTCTGCCTCTTCTTAATGAAACCGGCTCAAAACCCCCCGACCCCATCCCGATCTGAGGATGCTCCCGGCTCGGCTGCCGCCCTCCCTCACCTGCCGCTCGGTGGCTTTCCAGAAGTAGAAGGCTCCGATGGCCCCGGCCAGCAGCAGGAGGGCTCCGGCGATCAGCACAGCGGCCCCCGCCTTCAGCAGCCTCCCCAGCCCGGGGGGCGCCGCCGCTGCCGCGTACGCCTGCGGAGAGCACG
>VXBW01005312.1:129853-156548 GCA_013400375.1 Thinocorus orbignyianus
TCCCCACATCCCCCTCCCCCCCCAACCGGGACTTGTCTTTGGCTTTGGGGATGGGCAAGTGAGGAGGGGGTAGGGGATACCTCCCACCCCCCTCCACACCATTGTGCAGAGAAGTGCCCCGGCAGACAGGCAGCCGTTGTAAAAAGCAGTTTTTAAAATAGAAACAGGGCTTTAAGTGCTTTTTTACACTTGCCACAGGAATTCATAGGCGCTGGAGCTGACGAGCTGCTGTGCTCGGTGGCTGCTCTGCAAAACACCTCCGTCCTTGCCACAAGCCAACTGTCCTGCCTCCAGCTGAGCCCTGCAGGAGCAGCGGGGGCAAAGTGCGGGGGGAGGAGGGGGTTAATTTCATCTTTTCATTGAGAAAGGTCCTGGATACTGTGCAACTTGACCTCTAAAGTGGATGTATATATGGGATTTCTTCCATTCCCTGTCACCGTGATGCTTTGCTGGGTGGGTTTTTTGGGCATCTCAAGTGTAGTAGGATCATAGGAAATTTGGGTTGGAACCGGCGTTCATCTGCATCTGTTTTCTCTTTCCAGTATTAGAATCATAGAATCATAGAACAGTTAGAGTTGGAAGGGACCTTAAAGATCATCTAGTTCCGACCCCCCTGCCATGGGCAGGGACACTTCTCCCTAGAGCAGGTTGCTCCAAGCCCCATCCAGCCTGGCCTTAAACACTTCCAGGGATGGGGCACCAACAACTTCTCCATTGTCCATGGGAAGCTTTTAAGGGCTACAACCAGCTGTGTGTGTCTGCCTGTGTGTGTGTATCTACATCTGTGTTTCCTTCAGACACCGTATGGATGTCCTGCCTGCACCTACCTGCACGTGTGCGTCTATGTGTGCACTCCCAGACGATGGAAAATAAACAGTGCTGGGCCCCTTTGGGGCTCACATTGTCAAACATGAAGCAGAGGATCTTTCATAAGGTCAGGAGCAGAAGAAAAAAATACCAACTGCAAAAAGAATGTGAAGGAGGAACGTCTGGGTTGTTCCTTGCCCTGCCTGCTCACTGGCCAGACAGGCAACTGCACTGGAGGCGGGTAGGGCATTAATCAGATCTCCTCTCAGTCTTCTCCAGGCTAAACAGACCCAGGTCTCTCACCCTTTCCTCATAAGAGAGGTGTTTCCTTCCCTTCATCATCTTTGTAGCCCTCCTCTGGACTCTCTCCAGTAGTTCCTTTCTTGAACTGGGGAGCCCAGAACTGGACACAGTACTCCAGATGTGGTCTTGCCAGGGCAGAGTAGAGGGGGAGGATGACCTCCCTCCACCTGCTGACCACAGTCTTTTTAATGCACCCCAGGACACCATTGGCCTTCTTGCCACGAGTGTACATTGCTGCCTCGTGGTCAACTTGTTGTCCACCAGGACTCACAGAGCTGCTTTCCAGCAGGTCAGCCCCTAATCTGTACTGGGAAGACCCTGCTGTGGGGAGTTCCATCTCACATTGGAGCAGCACCTACACCAACCAGCTCTGCTGTAGCATTNATCCCAGCTCTGCATGCCCCAAAGAGGCAGGTTTGGCCCCTTCAGTCGATTTCCTATGCTTGCCTGTCCTCTGAGTCCCACTCCATAACTGCAGAAGTCTCTGAGGTTTCTCATGTCTAAATCCCCTCACTGATGGGACCAGTAGCTTAAAACCCATCACCAAGCAACGCAAAAATGGAGAAAACTCAGGCCCCGCTGATTGCCTTACATCTGCGCGCTTCGGGACTGAATCACGGAGACACTCTCTCCATTTTCCTTCCCTTCAACCCAAATTCATCCTTCCTGTCGATTACTGTCGTTAATGATCAGACCTTAAACAAAAATTTAACGGGCATAGTTGCTGCCGAAAATAAACACAATCACAGCTCATTAAATCAAAAACGAAGCCTACTGTGCAACTTCCTAAACTAGGGCATATTCAAGCCCTGCTCTCGACTGACATACTGTTGTAGGTTGGGGCTAATAATAAGATTATGATCCTCTTCATTAGCAAGTATTTTGTTACACCAAAAATCTCGTGAATGGATATGTCTATCTTGGCAAAATGTGAGAATCCCAGCCTTTGATCTCAAACCTCCATTTAGCACTGCTGCTTCAAAAAGACAGATTTATTTTAAGGTCCCTGTGCTCGTCTCCCATGGGAAAACGTGCCAGGGAGGGAGTGCTTGCCCAGGAAGAGCTGCTACTTGCTGGGGTTTGGCTCTTTTTGAGCTGCTTCTCTGCAACTGAGGTGAAGTGGATGATACCCCCCCCATCCTGGTATCCATCCAAGCACCCAACAACTCCTTCTCCAGCAGGTCAGTGGAAGGATGGAGGGAGGCTATGACACTTCGGCTAGCAAAAGGGTGGCCAAGGGCACTGTATGGAGGAGGAGCGTTAGCAGAGACAATGTCAATGCAAGAATGAGTAGGTATAATTAGCACATCTATGATGGATATTTGTAGAGGTACCCTTACTCCACGGACTAGGAGGGTAGAGTGTGGTGAAGAGCAATATCATCCCACGGAGGGTGAAGGTTGGAGGGCTCACCCCCACCTGACTGATCATAGAATAATAGAATTGTCTAGGTTGGAAGGGATATTTGAGATCATCTAGTCCAACCATCGACCAAACTCTGATGAAAAAACAACCCATAACTAAGCCACATCACTAAGCATTATGTCTACCTGTCTTTGAAATAATTCCAGGGGTGGTGCCTCAACCACTTCCCTGGGCAGCCCATTCCAATGCTTAATAACCCTTTCCATGTAAAAATTTTTCCTGATATCCAATCTGAACCTCCCCTGGCACAACTTGAGGCCATTTCCTCTTGTCCTATCACCAGTGACTTGGGAGAAGAGACCAACCCCTGCCTCTCTACAGCTTCCTTTCAGGTAGTTGTAGAGAGCGATAAGGTCTCCCCTCAGTCGCCTCTTCTCCAGGTTGAACAACCCCAGTTCCCTCAGCCTTTCCTCATAAGGCTTACTCTCCAGACCCCTCACCAGCTTTATTGACCTTCTCTTAACTGGCTCTAAGACCTCAATGTCCTTTTTATGGTAAGGGGCCCAAAACTGCACACAGTACTCAAATGATGGGGCAGCAGTGGCCCTGGCAGGTTTTGGCTTGGGAAACCTCATGATCCCAAGCAATGGTGCCAGCCACCAGCTGATCTGCAGGGATGGACACCCAGTCCTTGATCCTGGGTGAGCTGGAGTGTGAGTTGGGTCCTGCTCATGTAGGGAGATGTAGGTGGGAGAACGGGCTCTTTGGGAGGGAGCCACTCAGCCCAAAACCTGTGAGAGAAGCTGTGCAACGTTTCCTTCTCAAGTCAAGGTGCAAATCCCTTGAGTGATCCTTCAAACATTTTTTTCTCTTGCAGGGAACAATCCCAGATATTCCCCCCTCCCCACAAAGCAGAGAATAGCTGCCTCTTCTTCTTTTGTTCCACAGGCAGAGGAAAAGCAGCATGAAATTTCAAGCAGACAGAAGAGGAAAAAAATGTTCCACTTACGTGATTTGCAGCTTACCACCTCTAGTTAACCCCTGTGTTCATGCTTTGCCTTTTGTGTGAGGATGCGTCTGTTTCCCTTGGAGGGTGCGGGGAGTGCATCTTTTGCTGTTTGATTGATTAGGTGACAAGAGAGAAATCAGGATTTTTTAGACAGATGCAAATCTGAACAAACAGCCCAGCATTCAGCAGCTCCAGACGCTCACCGCGGTGGGCAAAGATGAGTGCAACAGCCAGTGTTTGCAGGGCTTAGGACAAAAAAACGTGACTTGCCTTTCACCAGCTGAATTCTTCATTTGCAATAAAGATGATGATGATACTAGTGTCTGAGCTCAGTCTCCTCTCTAAATAACATGTGTGTGCTCAGCTGGATTAAGCCAACTTCTGAGACTGGAAATCATAATAACAGTCTTTTACAGGACAGCCTTTCTGGTCGTCTAATACTATTATCCTCTGGGCTGAAAAGCATTCCAGAGTACTTGGAGTGCTACGATGAATGTGAGGTTGCTTAGCTGATAGTACCAGCTTGTCTCAAGGAAGCACATTTTCTCATTATTTTCCAGTTTAAAGAAGAATTTTAGGAGGAGAAATGGAAATATTAAAAATGAGAAGGATTTGGTGATGCTGTGTGCCTTTCTGTAAGACTCTTGCGGTGCCTTATGCATTTTATCTTCATTTTCTAAGTGCCCCAAATAGCTATTTGAAATCCACAATGGCCTGAAGAGAAATCCGTGAAAGCAACTGAGACCTGGCACCTGATCCACTGCTCTACTTTTCCATGTTTTTACACCACCATAACTTGGTGATGACTGAGGTCCCACTTGATGTCTCTTCAAAACAACCAAGGTCCTTTGGGAAAAAAGACCTACAGAAAAAGAAAATTTTGGCTTTGATATTCAACCTGTGACAGCCTGAGGATTTTGAGAAATTCTAAGGATTCTTGCTGGCAGTGAGACTAAAGGATGAAAAACCACCTATGCATGTCACCACCATAGCTCTTGTCTCTGTGGTGGCCCTGGACATTGTGGTCCCCCTGGGATGATCTCTTTTCTTCCTCTCCCCATCTGCCCTTTGCATGGGGCGTGCTGACACTGTCTTCCCTTCTTTGACCAGCAACACGTGAAATTTCAAGCAGCAAAATAATTGTTTTTCCTGGTATGCTGTGAAATTCTCCCTGGAAAGCCCTTTAACATCCACTGCCCTGATGCTATTCTCTGGAGAAGATGGAGATCCCCATTTGGGGTGCATCCCCATCAGGACAGCATGGTGCAGCTGAGCAGTCCTTGCTTGAACGCATGGCCCAAAATGTGCTTGGTGCAGGGCTTTGCTCATTCAGACTCTTCCTTCTTCTCTTCTGTAATCAGGTGAGGACATATGGCCCATCGCAGTTTGCTCTTCCTCACCCTAGGACACTAAAGGCTGATTTGTTTTTCCCCAGGGCTGAATCCCATCTATCCGTATGTCTTCATCTTATTCTTTGTAATTTAGCTAGTGGCTGTGCCTTCTGTTTTCCTCGAATTAAAGAAATAAAATAAAATAACTAGCTGTCATTACATGCCTTCATTCCTACCTCTAACGATGTGGTCTCTTTTGTAGCTATTCTGTGTAAATCGCTCATAGGCTACTTTCTTTCTTAACCTCCAACCACAGCTTTGTGCTTTGGAGGTAGCTATTATCTTAAACAACTTGGTAGCATCAATCTGTTTCTTTCCCAGAGGCTTCTTTACACTTTGATAAGAAATCTGCTACGTTTCTTTCTGCTTTGTAGCAAAGGCCGAGCCTATTTTTTTTTAACTTTCTAATCCGAAGGCACCCATGAATCAACTGTATTTCTCTTTTTCGATCTATGCACTGTTCTTCCAATAATTTCATGACCTAACTTTAGAGAATATTTCCAATGAGATTGTCCTGCAGGCACCTGCAGAGCCAGAAAGTTTTTCAGAAATAGAATCTCCTGAAATGTATATTTTACTCACCCTTCTGACAACATTTTAAACACACTTCTTTTTGTTTGGCCTTCATTACCTTTGTGAGACATTAGCACAGGTTGATTCCAGTAAGTTCAATCCTTGTTCACCTACCCTCTGTTCTTTCATTTAGACTCTTACATCAGGCTTTTTTGATCCAATCTATAATACTTCTTCCCCTGGAATCAGATCTGTGCTTTAAAATTATAATTCTTCCAAAAAAAACCCCCTCCCTCACATCACATTTAAGAAACTAAACCGGGGAGAGTAAAAGAATAAATAACCAATCATGTCTTCTGCTAAATTTTAGTGCTGTGTTGATTTTTTTTTTTTTTTTTGTCACATCACATCCCTTTTCTTGAGATTGCTGGTCCTCAGAAATTACCACGGAGACTATGACATTTCCATCAAGGTGATCCAAGGTCTCCCTGTTCCCCACTATAGGTTGTGAGAATTTCATTCTCTTTGATGACCTCTGTGCTCAGAGTGGGACATGGTGGAGAAAACGGGTAAGTTCTCACTGGAAAATCCAGCAGACGGTGCCGTGGCTCACCTGGTGCCACAGGCTGCTTGGGTAGGTATTCCCCTGAGAGATAAAAGATACGGTAGAGAGACACCAACAGCAATCATTTCTGGGCACTAGCTGTCCTCCCCCCAATGCTTTCTTTATAAAACCAAGCTCTAGCAACAACAATAATAATCATTGTGGCTGGGTTAAGGTCAAATCTCCTTCCCCGAAGATGCTATTTGATAAGCCTGGAGCAGTGGGATCCTTGTGAGTGTCCGATGTGGACTCCTGTGGGGAGAAAATGCTTGAGAAATAACACGAAACACCTCAGACAGCCTGGAAGACCAAAAGGTGGAGGGAGGAATGGCAGCCCATGAACCTGGAGGCCAGGTGAGGTGGGAGAAGGGATGGTGAGGTCCCAGGAGGAGCTGGCTGCTGTGGCCCTCACAGCCATGGCTGCCCCAGTACCCTCAGCACAGCCCTGTTTCTCATGGCTTATCCCGCAGTGCCATGAGCAGCCATTTCCATGGCGTTCCCTAATCCCAAAAGGGCAAACTGTCAAATAATTTAAGCTCCACATGTTATAGCCTCTCTGCTCTGGGCCATGCACAGCATGGGAAAGAGCTGAGGAGCCAGAAAACACCACTGCAGGAAACCAGACTAATTGGAGAGGGGGTGGCAGTGGCCTCTGTCCACCAGTTTGTCCTCCATGGGATCCCATGAGTGCAGGGGCAAAGCCCAGTCTCACTGCTGGGACAGGGGGACACTGGGGAGGGCTGAGGGTGGGTTTGACCCCTCTCTGCTCCTCATCAGCAAGCATTTCTCCTTGCTGCAGACCTTCTGGTTGCTGCCTCAAGCTGCTCATCTGTCCTCACATAGTCTGGCAGACAGTAAGGACTTGTCTCCAGGCAGTTTTTGGGGTGGTTTGAAAGAAGAAGAATAAGAAGTAACTTGCAGAGAACTGAATAAATGTTTTGCAGTATTATGCTACATGGAGAGAGCCACCTTGCAGCTGCTCTGCCTTCCTCTCTTTGGAAGTCTCCACTATATATGACTTTGGTGGCCCAAAGGAGACGCTCAAGGTAGCTGATTTCCTTGCCTCTGCCCACGGAAAGCCAAACTTTTCCCTGACTGTAACCACACATAACTCTTTCCTCCTGCAAGGAGGCAGCTGCAGCTGCCTCAGAGCAACTCATTGCCATAAGGGAAGCCTGGCCTTCTCAGTCAAGACCAACAAGTGGCTCTGTAGGAGCAACATCATCTGTACAAGCTTGGCTTGATGAAAAGAGCTTTGTTTCCCCACTGCCTGTGCTTGCTGGTGCTGAAGAAACCTGGTTCCCAGCTGTGGCAATACTGGTTTCAAAGATGGAGGTGACTGGCATGGCCTTTTACTCTGTGGTGGAGATGTAGCTGGGTGGTCCCTCATGTGATGAATGAGTTAATGTGTGAAGAGGTTGGAGCAAGGCACAAAGCACTGAGCATTTCTCTTGCGTTCTGGGGATAATGCATTTTAAAGATCAACTTGGGTTTGCCTGTAATGTGATTTGTTTAATTATTTAAAGCCTGTTAGCATATTTTCCTCAAGGGATGGAAAATCCTCAGCGAAAGGATCCTTACAGAGATCTCCGTTGTGTGCTGAAAGTCTGGGCTCACACCCAGCCACCCGCGCTGATCCTGGCTCATTGTATAGTGGAGCACCGTGCAAATACCCACCTTCTCAACTCCAGAAGACACTTCATGGCAGCGCCTTCTCCACACCTACAAGTCACCAAGTGCCTCCAAGAGCACTTTGTGGGGCAGCTGGGGTTATGAGTGGTAGGTACCTGGTAGGGAGAAGGCTTTATAAGACAGTTCTCAGTCCTTTTTAAGCCTCTGCTTGGTTTGGTATGTCTGCACAATGCAAGGTGGGAAAATGTTGAGAGATGACTCCTCTTGATCCCACGGAAGAGCTTCCTGGTTCAGGAGTCTCATCTCCATATAGCTGCACAGTGGAGGACTGTATGAGGAGGTACAGAGTAGGTGTGGGAGTGAGTGGGTCTGCCACAGGACTCAATTGACTGGATGCCAGGTGCTCTTGCTCTGCATGAAAACAGTTCCTCACTCCATTTTACTAAGCCTGCTGTGACAAACAGCATGTGTGAGGCTGACCCCCATCACTGAGACCCTGAGGGGTGGTGCCTCTCCCTTTTTCACTGCCTCCCCTGTGAAGTGCCAGCTCTGGCTCCTCTGTGCCACCTCCAAGACTGACCTGCAACATCCCATTTAAAAGGGAAATATCTCTTGATTGTTCTCAACTTTGAGAGAAACCATCATGCTTCATGTGAGTAGATACATATGTGTTGGGCAGGGTCAGATGGCTGAGGCAGAACTTCTCTCCAACGTCCTCATTGTACCTAGAAGGTGTCATGAAAACAAGCTGTATGAGACATGAGCTCGTCCTTTCATCTCCTTCTCTTACACTGAGCAATGAGTGCTGAGGTGTGAGCAGCTGCAGCCATCCTGGCTGTGGGTTATATTGGAAATGTTTTGGTCTTGGTGTGAGAAGGTCCTTGGCATGGTTCATGCTGGTGTCTCTATGAGGAGCCTTTCTGGAGAAGGGATGGGCTGTGGGCCGTCTTGTAGCTCAGAGACTTAGAGAGTAATGGGGACCCCACTCTCCCTAGATGGGGGACAACCTCAGCACTGGGATGGGTGCATGCCACCCAGGTTTTCCCAACACTGGTCAGTGCTGTAGGTGCAGGTGTACCCAGGTACCAGAGCTGGCACCACCCTACCTTGTCTGTGCTGGTGTCTGCAGCATGTTTTTATTTCACAAATCGCAGGGGCACAACTTAGATCTGCTCTGACATTGTGACAGGGGACCCCAGAGACCGATGCTGTTTGCACTGGCAAGGTCTGACGTCCTCACGGCATTCGAGCTGGGTCACTGCAGATACAAATAGTTGTTGGTTTTTATTTTGTGTTTAACCATGAGACCTGGACTCAAGGCTCAACTGGGGCTCAGTCACTGTTTCCCGTGAGGTCCACCCTTCAGCCAGTTTTACAGCTGAGTTGGCTGAGGTGCAAAGGGGTCAAAAGCCCCAAGTGAAACACGCTGAACGGGTGGCTCATTAAGGGCTGAACTGCAGACCCATGTTCCCAGTCCTCTGCTCTAATCACCAGGCGAGATGTGGGAGAGCCTCACGGGGCTGAGGCTGATGAAAGAAGAGTCAACAGCTTTATTTTGGAGCTTTATTAGCAAAAAGAAGTAAAGCCAACGTGCCCGACTCTATTATTGAACCAGTAATCTCTGCGTGCTTACAGCCAGATCTTCCCAGCCGTTTAACTAGGAGGCTGAACAATAAAATATGTTAGGTCCGAAATGGCTAAAGCAGAGGCAAAGCAGGAGGTAAGCTGTCTAATTGGAGAAGTTGCAGCAGGAATCTCACCCCAGGGGTCTGTCCCTTAGGATTAGTGGTTTGCTGACATCTGGATTGCATGGCACTGCTGCCTTGCCCTGGGTCCCACCAGGATTGATGGCAGGGAGCCAGGGAGAAGGAAAAAAAAAAAAAGAAAAGTCCTCAAACTTGTGCAGCAGGGAAGATGAAGATTTTTCTGCTGTCAGCGTGGAGGCCTTTGGGAGAAGGAAACTGGCAGCCTCTACCCAGAGACGTATGGTTGTGACTTCCCTTGGCTTGTAGAATCACAGAAGGAAAAAGCAGACATGGGGAAACCCAGTCTCTTCTCCTGATGCCAAGGGTTGTCCCCACAGATATATCCCCCCCCTGTTGTGTCCCATCCAATTTTAGAGGCCTTGGGGGGTTGGGATGTCTTATATCAGCTACTCAGGGTGGCTTCTCTGTGGCGAGGGCACAAGTGTCTGTTGCATCTCCTCTCCTGTTTTGGCAAAGGGGTCCCAGGTCTGTCTCTGCCCAGGCATGTCCCTGCATTTGTGGCATGCCATGGTCCCAGGGGAGGGGTCCTGCTGCTGCCTGTGTTCTTTCCCAGCTTCAGGCAATTCTGAGCCTTTGGGCACTGCCAGGGGCAGAGAGATTAATTTTCCCTGAAGAAGGTGCCTGAGCTAGTTAAGAGAAAGAGGCAGCAGTTAGCAAGCTGGAGGAATTGCCATTTGGAAACTTCTGTTTCTTTCCCTCATCCTGTGGACCTAGCACTGCTGGTTGCTGGTTCAGATGGTGGCCCTTTGGGGGCCACCACGCAGGTGAGATGCGTCTCACAACCAGCCAGTTGGCATGAGTTTGCACCTGCCTCTCCCTCTGCGGGTCCATCAAGATGAAATCCGATCACTACCCCAGCTCCTGTCCCACTGTTTCCTTCTCTCCCTGTGGTCCCATTGGAACCATTTACTGAGGCAGATGAAAACCTGAACATGGAGAAAAAAAGCATCCAAATGTGCCAGAGCTGAGGGACTGAATTGGACACACAGGCTGGGGACAGTCTGGGAAGGTCATCTGCTCCACAGCAACATGCAGAGTCTGAGAGGCTCAGAGCCTGCTGTAATTCTAACTGAAGTACTCAGCCTGTTTTGAAATCCACCCACAGCCTTACTTTTTACAAACTTGGGAAGAAAATGGCAAATTAATCCTTTTTTAAAAAGGATGAGTCGGTTCCTTGTCATTCTCCGCGCAGCTCAGGATATGATAGTTCCTGCTGCATAAATACAGATTGTTTCTTTTCACAACTTCCCTTTCATCAGACTGCTAAGGAAGGCCTGGAGGTTGTTAAAAAATATGAGAGAAACTTGCTTCCCAATTAAGGTCAATCTCTTTTATCAGAGTCTTTGCATATAAACTTCACTTTCAGGAGGATTTCTATAAACTCCATCCCCGGCTCTGACAAATTGGGAGATGCCCAAATCTCCAAAGGAGCTGGAGAAGTGGCTGACTTCTTTCCCGGCTCGCAGCGCAAAGCAGGGATCTGATCTGTCATGATGACTGAGAACATGTCACAACAATCTGTTTGCGTTCTTCAGGAAAGAAAAACATCTTTCTCTCCCCGAGCTGTAAGCTAATTTGGAGATTTTGCAAGCTGACATGCAACCTGATTAAAATGACCCCAGGCCAACAATTCTTCTTAGGCAACTCCACAATTAAAGTCTAGACCTATCTGTAGCCCAGGTTTGGGGTTTATTTTTGCTTCAAAACCCTTTTAGGGAGGAAAGAGGTCTGTGTTTTTATTTTTAAATCTACATATTTGGAATTTTTCTTTTACACTTTGCTTCTACTGTAGCAGAATGTGCTAAAGGGTTCTATATTTTTTCACATTTTGAGCAGATGAAACTCGTACACAGAAGCCTCAGTTTCTTGCCTGCTGGAAAAATATACTGAATATCCGAGGAAATAATATGTGAATAAACCCGAGGACTCTAAGAAATACCCAAGGCACTTTGTGGCCTACATAAAGCTGCCCTCCAAGGTAAAACTTTTGTGCCCTCGATTTTCAAAAGTCAGTGGATATTTTTGTAATGACCATCGTACTACCACTCAAATCACCTTTTTCACAATTAGTTAAGCAGTGGGATCAGTTTATTAATCTACTGAGTTTTTGTGAATGCAGTAATTTATCAAGCAGCATGCAATGAAAAATAAATGGGTGCCTTCTGGCAGGACATTTGTCAGATGGTGAGTAACCCCTGAATTTAATTCAGTGATTTGGGGAGGCTTGGTAATTCGTCCATGAATTTTTTAATGCTTGTTTCTTTAAAAAGTCACTGTCACGGTCATCCATTGGAGATAAATCCAGGAGAGATTTCTCTTCTCCTTTCATGAGTTGACTCAGACTGGACCATTGGATGGATTATAGCTTGTCAGCTGGCTAAACTGATTGACAACTTGTGTTTTGCTAACGCTCTTCACAGTGTTATGACATCCCCTATAGAGCGTTATTTATTAATTCAAATTATATACTTTTGAATTACAAACTAAACTGAAGTAACTTGCAGACAAACTTTTCAGCATCACTGAAATATCCTGTACAGCTATGCTTATTTGGCACTGGTTCCAGGCCACCAAGCCAGGGTGGGAGGTCTCCTGGATGCAAGGGTGAGATGGTGGCCGGCGATGCCAGTGCCTGACCCCACACCAAGTGGCTCATTGCCTCCACAGTTTTCTAGCTGCTCGAGGAGGTTTTAACACATGAGCTTTTGTAGCTTGATTGGTGATACTCCTTGCAAGACTTTTCTTCTTGGACCACTTTGAGAGGAGTTTGCCTTCTGACCTGTTTCTTTCTGTAGACACCACTCCAGCTCAAAGGTGGAAACTTATCCCGCAGGAGATGTCTTTGGGGGGCACAAGCCCAGGGAGAGTTGGCTGGAGACTGGAGGCTGGAGGCTGGCTCTCATCTACCAGCCAGGCTGAGCATCCCATCCACTGTCCCTTCCTGCTCTTCCCATGTTTCCAGAGAGCTTCTGGCCCACCTTGCCATGACCTGCTGTGCCCACCTCTCACAGGACCTTGCATCCCAGTCCCAGTCCAGCATGTAGGATGATGGACCCCACTCAGCAGACATTCCTTTGGGGAATAATGTCACCTTTGATGAATTTATATCAAGCTGGGATGGATGCCCTTCCTGCCTCAGCTTGTTCCCAGGACCCCAGCCATGCAGGAGCTGGACTTTTTAAGAAATTTGCAGCTTTTAGAAGCTTTTTAGAAATTCTCAGCTGAACCTTGTTGTAGTGGGTGTAAAGCAACTGCTGATTTCATGGCGGAGCCTCCTCCTATCCTCTACCAAAGCCCAGGCTGGAAACCTCAGGAATATAGGGAGCTACCTTAACCTGAGAGCTCCTAAATCTTGAAAGACAGTGGGATTTTAGCATAATCCCCTCCTGCTCCGCTTTCACGGAAAGGGATACTGGATCCTCTGCTTCCACTGATGTTTCTCAAATCCCTCCTCACCTCCCAGTCCCAGTTTGGGGCCTTGCCCTGGCTGCGGACCCGCACCCCCATCTAGCGGCCGGCAGCAGTGGCCTGGGGGATGCGGGGGTCCCTCTGTCAGCTTTGTCCCCTCCTCCTGAGTCAGGAACCACATCAATCCCTCTTCCCCAGCTGGGATGTGTCAGAAGGTTGGCTTAAAATAAAGCAAACTTCTACTGGAAGGAGCCCTTCAGAAAGACCCCCCTCCACCAGTTATGCCGGAGGACAGCGGATGGGGTCAGGGAAACGCTTTCGGGGACCAAACGCGCTTTTGGATTAGTGGATGTGCTTTGATTAATTTGTGTATGAGCTCCTAATGACAACACGGCCTGCCAGGGTGCAGCTTCGCCGCAGAGCTGGCACCAGCTGCAGGCTCCAGCGCAGCTACCGGCGGAGGCAGATTCTTTCACTATCTCATTTATCATCATTGCTTCCAGTCCAATTTTGTTCACGCCTTACATTTTGATTGTCTTGGATTAAACATTACCAGAGGAAATAATACTAATAGCCTTTCACAGCGAAAAAATCAGCTTCTAAGGCATTTGTTATGGAAAGGATTATAATAAATTAAATGCTTAAACTAGCACTGTGCAAGCATTTTTGTCTTGGATCAAAATGTTTGCACTGGCTGTTTAAACATTTAATTTATTATAATGAGAAATATCATTGTAAAAATAAGCATGTTAATTAAACTTGAGTTTTGCAAATGTGAGTCATCCCATGTGGACACAGTATAATGAATATAGACAGGTAGAGTCTGCATGCCCTTTTTTTTCTCATTAAGAAAATGAACATTTACATCTTTAAACCCTGCAGCTATTAGTTATTTTTAATGAACTGTGTTGCCATTTCAAAGTTAAGCTCTTATATGATGCAATCAGATATTGCTAGGTCAGGGAAGAACTTTGCTAATTAAGTTGCAGAGAAGTTCTTTGCCACAGATAATTGATTAAAGTTGTTACATGGATAATCAGTTTACGCAGTTAAATAAATAAAAATAAATAACTTCTAAGAAAACCCAGGTCACACCAGGGTGGTAAAACGAAGCAGAACCCCAGCCACCCCAGGGTCCAAAGTGGGTGAATCTGAAAGCAGAAGACCAAAGTTCTTTGTTGTCATCTGACAGGAGAGACAGAGACACTGTGGGGACCTTTGCAAAGATGATTTGGATAGTGATGGTTTCTTGCTGGTGTGGGAGGGAATGGAAGGAGGCAGGATGCTCTTTCCCTTTCAACTGAAGAGATTGGAAGCAATTTTCTTGCCTTCCCGTTCCACCAGTCTCTGGTGCATCCAGCTGGTCTTGGCAAGGATTTGTCCTATATGACAGGTTGTATGCTAATACGTAAAAAAAAAAGCACTTGGATTTACTCCCAGCTCTCTCACAGATGTGTTGTGTGGCCTTGAACATGTTCCTTTACCTCCTGGGCCTTCACAAAACACTCTGAGCTGCAGCCCTGTGAATGGTATAGGCAGCACTACTTTGTTTTAATTAACATCCTGCCAAGCGGCGTGTTCAGAGTCATATCAGATCTCTCGTTACTATGCTCTACTCAAACAGGCAAAGGTCACAGGAGGCTGCCAGACCTGGCTGAAACCCATTCCTGAAGTGGTCTAGCCTTCAAGGGAGGGAGGAGGAACACCTTTGGCACAGCAGTGAAATTAAACTCTGGGGAAGGAGGTGTTGGTGAATTATTATCCTTGAGCTGCAACAAAAAGCTGGGGATGGGATGCGCCCACTGGGGATTCACATGCTAAATGCAATGTTGTCCCACTTGCAGGCATTCATGCAGTAGCAAATTTGTAGGCAAAAGCAATTTAAGGATCTTGATCTGTGGAGGTGCCTCTTCATGCTATTCTCTAGCTAGTTGTCCAGTAAACGTGTTGTTAGTGTCTATTGTAGAATTTTTGGTAGGTCAAAATTCTTAATTTTTTTCCACATTCAGTGGGCATGTTTTGCATGAAAAGAGAGGATGAATTTAGTTGAGGATCCTCTGTCCTTAACCACAACTGGCTGTTTTACTGAGGAATGTCCTTCAAAACCATTGTGTGTTTGCGGTCTCTAGACAGCTTATTTCCATGTCTGAGTCCCTCTCTCCTATCCCCCCTGAACTCCCATCTTTTTTGATCTTCCTCTCACTGTGAGTGGGAGGGGGAAGAATTTTCCAGGTGAAAGGAGAAAGCTGTTGCCCTGTCTTCTTCTTTTTGTGTGTGTGTCTCTCTCTTTGATGGAGTTTTACATTGTTCATCACCGTGACTCTGCTGACCTGAAAAACTCCCCTCTCCTTGCAGAAGCAGATTCAGGTTGTCCCTGAGCCATTTTGCTTTAGCCATAAGGAGTATTTCTACACAGAACATGAGCCAGTGGGGAAAGGGAGGTCTTGTCTGCAGGGCCTTTGGGCTGTTCGTTGCTGGATGAGCTTCCCCACCCAAGGGGATGGAGCACGTGGCTGGGGTTACAGTGACTGCAGAGCAGCCAACACAGGCAGGGCCAGGGCTCATCACCCCTGGCAGAGGGCTACAGCTAGCAAGCTGCTTCCTACCTGTTCTCCCCTTGAGATGAAGGCAGCTTAATGGAAACAATAACAGAAAAGGAAAATTAGCAATAATGTTCACAATGTAGCTGAAAAAAGTTCTTGAATAGCATCAGCATCACTTAGGAGTAACTAAACCCGATAGCTATTATTGACATTCCTTTCACAGCAATCACTAGAAAGAAAACGAACTCTTTCACAGCTGAAAACAGGACAATAAGGAAGGCTTGAAAACCTTGATGTATATGGTGGGAAGTAATACTTCTCACTAGTTACCAGTTCCCATTCTTCAACCTAAATTTGGGCTTAGATGACATTTGGGGAGTGAACTGGCGTTATCATTAGTGATGCCAAGCCTTAAAGCATCCAAAAGGTATTAGGTTCCCCCTTGGCCAACTTTGAAATCACCTAGAAGCCTCCAGAGGTTTTACATTACATATAGGTTGATCTACTTGTTGGCTGCTGCCTGAAAGCACAATCCTGTCTTCTTCCCAGGCCCTGAGAGCCTCCTCTCTCTTTGCTCCCTCCTTGACAGTGTCTGTCATTTGCCTGACCCCTAATTGAGCTAAACCTATAGAACTCTACCCAGTTTTGTTACTTTTGCACATCTGCTCATGGGCAGATGACTTTTCTGGGTGTTGATGGCAAAGGAGTCATGGGAATGGGAAGCTGGAGATGGACAGAAAAGTAGACCGTTCTCTTTGGTGAGAGTGGACCCACCTGAATTTCTATATCCACAGCATGTGTGCCTATGTGCAGACACTGAGGTGCTGGACTGTGTCCAATGAAAGGCAACTAAGCTGGTGAAGGGTCTAGAGCACAAGTCTTCTGAGGAGCGGCTGAGGGAACTGGAGTTATTTAGCCTGGAGAAAAGGAAGCTCAGTGGAGACCTTATAGATCTTTGCAGCTACCCAAAAGGAGGTTGTGGAAAGGTGGGTGTTGGTCTCTCCTCCCGTGTAATGAGTGACAGGACAAGAGGAAACAGCCTCAAGTTGTACCAGGGGAGTTTTAGATTGGATATTAGGAAAAATTCCTTCACCGAAAAGGTTATCAAACACTGGAAGAGATTGCCCAGGGAAGTGGTGGAATCTCCATCCCTGCAGGTATATAAGACAGGTAGAAGTGGTGCTTAGTGACATGGTTTAGTGATGATTTTATCAATGATAGGCTGATGAGTGATGATCTTAGAGGTCCCTTCCAACATAGACAATTCCGTGATTTTATTCTATGTTTCTATTCTATGTTAATCTGCTGTTACATACATTGACGTGGCAGTCAATGCAGTTACAGGAGATTAGAGAGTGGTTTTGCTAAGTGAAAGCAGGTGTCTACTGTGAGATGAGCCAGACAGCCCTACAGACCCCCCTGACCAGCCCTTGTCTGTCACCAGAGTGTAGACACCTACCATGTTTGTAGATAGCTAAGCATTTACCACAAAAGACACATCTGTCTGAATCATCAGCTAAGTCCCACCCTGGTGTCTGTGTGCCTTCAGGCTCTGATCCAGGCAGCATTTTCTGAGCATTTCTCACACATGTTGAGACCACAGGATTAACACCCCGTCCCAGGAGTTACAGCCATATCCACTCAGAAGCGTGAGTGCTGTCACCCCATTTTCCTAGGAGTCCTGCATCTAGAGGATGCAGTGCAGGAACTGGAATTAGGCACTTGACATGATCACAGAATCTTCATGGTTAGAAAGGATCTCTGAGATGATTGTCAAATCCAACCATACACACACAACCCCCCCGTACAAGCTGGCCACTAGAGCATGCCGCTAGAGCATGTCCTGAAGAGCCATATCTACACGTTTCTTAAATACCTCCAGGAATGGTGACTCAACCACTTCCCTGGGCAGGCCGTTCCAGTGCCTGACCACCCTTTCAGTAAAGTAATTATTGCTAATATCTAATCTAAAACTCCCCTGCTGCAGTTGGTGGTGTTTGACTCATTAACATAAAACATCCTTGAAGGCATTCAAGAGGCACAGGAGAGAAGAGCAGGTCAGTGGGCATTTGACTTTTTTCCACTAAAGTGCTGCAGAAGCATATCTGGAATCTTGTTTTCTTGGCATGTGGTGGGTTGGCCTTGGCCAGCAGCCAGACCCCCACCCAACTGCTCACTCACTCCCTGTCCTCAACAGGATAAAGGCAGAAAATCATATGAAAAAGCTCATAGATCAAGACAAATCTAAAGAGATTGCTTGCCAGCTACTATCACAGGCAAAACAGACTTGACTTTGGGAAAACAAATTTAATTTATTAACAATTAAAGCAGATTTGGATATCTGCCCAAGGTCTCCAGTGTGGCAGTTGCAAGCCTACTCTGTCAGAACCTCTCTGGGGCACTCAGGCAACAAGGCATTTAATGGCTGGGCCGCTGTAGCGTCACTCCTGTGTGTCCTGGTCATGTCTTCATGGCTGTGCGGGTACACCTGGAAAAGGGGCTGTGAGAACCACCCACTTCTGTGGTTTGCTTCTCTCCCCTGATCAGATGGCCTCATGGCAATTGCTAACAGCAAACTATCTGGCACTGTTTGAAATCACATATGGTGAGATTTGTTCCACTAGCTGTTGGATGTCCGAAGTGCAGCCACCACAGGTTGCATGTAGGGAGGGATGGGAAACTTCTCAATGCAATACAGCAGATCTCTTTTAGCTGGCTGGTTCAGGAGAAGACAATTCATGTCCTAAAAGTGCCTCTTTGTCTCCACTGACTGTGAAGGGGGCCAAGGGTGCTTTGTTCCATCGCAAGTGACTACCAGAGATTTCTGCAGGAGCAGGTTCAGGCTCAGTGTTGGGGCTTTTGTGATCTCCAGCTGCTGTAGCCATTTTGAGATGTGGAATTAATGCCAGTTCAGTGAAAGTGTGCTGTCTCCAGTCCCATGTACATGCTCCCCCTCCTCACCTCTGCCCTCTGAGCTGGGGAAAGGCAGGAGCGGGCAGCTCTCCGTGATGGAGAAGTTGCGTGGCTGCACAGTCTCTTCCCCCCCCATGACACAGGTCTGATGCCACATCATGCTTGGCAGATAAATGGAATTTACTTGATAGGTCTGCATTAATTTCTGAAGTGTGCTAGCAAAAATCTCAGTTATGTTAATTGAAAAATAAAAGAAAAAAAAAAAACTAGGACATATACAGTGAAATAGCATCGATGAAGCAAACATTTGCTTCAAGGAGCCCTGCCCGGGAGCTAAGCCTTGGGCTCCCCTCTCCGCTTATCTGCATTTTGGATGATGTGTGCTGTTGACTGATGGAGCTTGGGGATTTCCCTCACCTAATTTTAGGAGTCTAAAAGTTAAAGGAGTCTGGGTTGCTGCCCTTTGACCTCACAGACGAAGGGGAGATCGGAAGCTTCAGTGGTGCACCTTGAGTTGTTCCTGTTGCCTGTCCCCAAGCCAAGACGAGACATTCTCAGAAGAGGTCTACATCTTCCCACTAGTCCCTGCAAAGTGACTGGCTCAGATTTAAATGCTGAGTGTTTTATCTCCGTGGATGAATCCCACATTTAACTGGCAGCACATAGGACCCCATAACAGGCAGAACCCAGACCCAAATGAGACTCTAGCTACTTGCTGCTGAAAGCTGCTTTGAAAATGGGAACACATGACTTTATTTCCCTACCCCATATGCAAGACTGCCTCACACTGGGGTGGCCCAAACTCCTGGTTAGGTAGCAAGGAGCATCCACCCATTCATAGAAGCACACAGGCTCTGTTGCAGGCATCTGAGTGAATTCGGCACCTCAACCGAAAACCACGAGCTGCCCTTCAGCTGTGGTTACCTCCCACCAGCCTCCCCCAGGAGGGCTTAGGGACCTGCTGTGGGGGTCTTGCAGTATGTCATCCAGGTATTCAAACTAGACAAGGAAGAACCAGCTTATGAGACTGCCCTGCGTTTTTGATGGAGAGCCTTTCCCTCCCCATGCTCGGAGTTATGACTAATTACTTCACATGCGGGCTCGCTGCTCTGCATCACTGACGATTAGCCGGCAGGGAAGCTCCCAGCCTTCCTTCTCAGCATCCACCCTCTAGCCCCAACTTCAGCTCTAAATTTAACCAAGATGACCCTCTTAGTTCATTAGAGGCATCGTAATTTTTACTAGCAGGTTTAGATGAGTCACCAGAGACGCTTACCTATTTTCCTGACCATAAAAGCTTTATCACAGATGTTGCTTTCCAGTTGAGTTTTGCATCAGCTTGATTTCAATTCCCTTCAAGTGCAGCCTCTGAAGCTCTCTGCCCACCACAAATCTTCACGCAGCAGCTTTTATGAAGCTTCTCTTAAAACTCAGCCCATGTGTGCTCTTGGAAACTTGGTCAGCCTCTCTTATTCTTGCTGCCTGGCCTTGAGAGAGCTGAAAAACGGGGGAGAAAGAAAATTTCTGCTGGTTAAGGGACATGCAGGCAGGATACTGTTTTCTACTTACATTTTGAGACATGAAGTCTAAAAGAGCCTTTTTCTAATGTCTAAGAAGGCTTTATATGTTCTTTATGAGTCATCTTCTATACATAAGTACTATAGCAATTAGACATAGAATCAAAGAATTCAGGATAAAAACCAAAAGCTTTGTCATGTGCTAATTTCTTGATTCTTGATTTGTACAGAATGCAGAATTATACACTCAAAGTGAGTAGCAGTTCTTTCTTTTGGAGAAGTTCAATATTCAAACTCCAAATATAAGTGCTATCTAGGTTATAAACAATTTTTTTGAAAGCAGGAAGAAATGCTCATGCATAGTTTGTTTCATTCAATGCTATTCTATACCTGATTTCAACAGAAGGATTTGAGATCTGCTTTTAACTTGAAACCTTGAGGGGAGGGAATTTCAAAGCTTGATATGATTTTTTTGGGTTTTTTTTCAAGACTTTGTCACTTCTAGGAGGAGGCAAAATACGCAGCACAGACAATCTCAACATGGTCAACATCTATTCTTTCTCTGTTTCATGCACATATGCAAACCTATCCTTTTTCTTGGTGAATATGTATACAAAAAAAATGCAATTTTTCTGTCCTTTATAAAGCTGCCTTGGTAAGGGCTAAACATATAAGGACATACCCATGCAGCTTGACTCAAATCGATGTCTCAGCCAGATCAGAAAGCAAAATGCTCGAGTGGCTGCTGATGCAAAGGTGCTTGCACAGCCTGAATGTCTTGGTTGGTGGACATCATAGTTTCATTTGCTTCGCCAAAATTACATCCCCTCCCACCAGTGACGGACGGGGCAGGAAGAAATCAGACCAGGTGGTGAAAGGCAAAGGCCAGCTCTGTCATGCAGCCCTCCTTCCCACTCTGCAACCCATCGGTAACATCTCCAGAGCCAAACCTCCAGCGAGGTATTGCTGGAGGTGAAGGATGGGTGAAAATAAATGTAGCATTGCTCACGCTCCTCCCCACTGCATTTCTCTGCACAAAATGCTTTTGTGTGACCTCTGAAGACCTCTGCGCTCTGGAGCGTGAAATCCACGAACAGATCCCTCCAACACATCACAAAACCTTTATTAGTGTTTATCAGTGACACAGATTACAGGAACCAAAGGCAATTAAATAACATTTAAGTTGACCACAGACTCAAGAGATACAAGTCACATTTGGCAAGGCAAACTTCTCAGTACACTGGGTTGCTTAGGTTATTATTACACCGTGAAAGAGGAATTTCCCTTACAAGGTTCTACATATTCAGGATATTACTATTAATTATTATTGTGTCTTTCAGACAGCTCCTTTGGCAAAAAGTCCCATTTTTTTAAGCTTTTATTATATAAAAATATAACCAATTTTCATTATGTACAAACATTACATTACACAATGTACAGGTTAAAAACACTACAAAAAATGGCAGGCCATGGGTGAACCAAAAGCAAACAAAACCAATGTAGAAAACATGGGGAAAAAAAAATATTAAATACTGCACATTTCATAAAAATTACATTAACTACAAACAAGGGTTTTTTTTTCTTGTTTTTTGTTGTTGTTTTTGTTTGCAAATATCAAACGGTACCAACGTGACTGGAAATCTTCCCCCACGGCTTCAGTTTTAAGGCACATCTTGCATATTTACACGTACAACACGGGATCTGGTCAATAACTTAAAGGCTCTCGGGAGTGACCTAGTCGTGTGCGTGCAGGGGCGTGTGTACTCGGGCAAGGGAGCGTGTCGGGCTACACCTTCTCAGCCGTGTCAGTCTGGGGACCCAGGAATCTAGTCGAGGGGGCTGGGTAAAGGGGCACCCCAATCTCCTGGAGGTCAGGGAGTCTTGCGGGGCGCGGCGGGGAGAGCAGCGTGATCGTCCGGTCAAAGTCCCTGTGCAGCACCTTCTCATAGACACTCTGCAGCCCCACTGTTTTGGGCAGCTGGGCTTGGTAAAAGTTGTCCCTGCGGAGGGGATCCCTGGGCAAGGACGTGCTTTTGCAGAAGGTGGAGAGGGGCGCTGAAGGGTGGGGAGAGGGGTGGGGGTTGGCTCGGCCACAGGAGGGGCTCCAGCAGCGGTCTGAGTGGCCCAGGATCTTGCACTCGGCCGTGCATGCCCACAGACCTAAAGAAGACAGAGAAAGAGAGAGGAGAAACCGGTCGTTACTGCAGGAATAAATCCTTATCACCCGTAATCCTCAGAGTTATCAATCATGGGATGATTCAATGCACTGACAGAGGGAGTCGGGAAGCGATCGCTACAGCACAACACAAAAACACACTTGGGAAGGTTACGTCATTTTGTTAGGGACAGTCCTCACAATCCTAACTTTAAGGGAAGCTTTTTGGGGAGGAAAAAACACCCCAATCCTACAGTACTTCCAGCATCTGCTAATTTCTTTCGGGTGGAGGAACCCGCTGCAGAGAGCCAGGCAGTTTGAGTCACGCAGCCTCAGGTTTCCCCCTCTGTCTGCCCTGCCTTATCACCGTGCCCCAGGGATGGGTCCCTTCATCCACCTCCCCGTCTACCCGTCCCTCTGTCCAGAGGGGTTGGCCGGAAGAAAGGGCTGAGCCCTTACCATTCTGCATGTGTGTGATGAGATCTTTCTTCAGGGCATCTCCGCTGATATCTGAGTCACTGTCGTTAAAATCACTGTCGCCTTTGCCGCTGTCTTTGCCGCTGAACTTCTCTGCCTCTCGGCCGGAGATGGTGTTGAACGAGTGCCCCTTCCAGATGGCCACGGGGGGAGCAGCCTCCTTGCCATAGCTCGTAGCAGCAGCAAAACCCTGCTGGGGTGGGGGGATCAAGGGAGAGGTGAGAGGGGGAGTAGTGAAGGATAAATCAACATCAGAACCACATCTCTGCGATTCACATCCTCTGAGACCCTCGCCCACCCTCTGACCCCCTTCCCCACAGCAGGACCTTACCTCCCCACTTGGTCCTCTGAGCCTCTTCTGACCCTCGTAGAGGCAAGTGCTGTCGCTGCCACTCTCAGCAGTGGAGATCTCTTCAGCAGCTGGGGAAGGGTCAGGACTGGTGAAAGAGGTTTTGCTGGGAAAGGTTCGTACCTCGAACACGTTCCCTCTTTGGCTGCTCTCCTCCTGCCGGCCCTTCTCCAGGTGGGAGATGTCTATCTGCTCCTTCAAGGAAGCGTTGTTTTTAATCTCATTCCCCTTCTTGCGCCTGTTGCAGGTGGTGGCGATGGTGATTATGGCCACCAGGAGGAGGGTGCAGCTGCCCGCCAGGACAATGATCACAATGAGAGGGATGTCCCACTGCAAAGCCTTTCCTTCCCAGGAGCTGGGCTTGGCTAAATCCTGGATACTGGAAGGAGCAGTGGCGGTCACCAAGAAGTTGACTGTGGCGGTCGTGGCCAGAGGGGGTCTGCCATTGTCTGTCACAGTGAGAATGACCTTGAACAGCTGTCCCAGCTCTTCAGAGAGGTCTCCTCTCAGCACGATGTCCCCAGTACTTGGGTTGATGGTGAAAAGGTCCTGCTGGGGCTCTTCCAGGAAGGCAAAGGTGAGCTCAGCATTGGCCCCATCATCTGCATCTCGAGCTTTGATCTGGGCTACCAGGGAGTCACGAGAGGTCTTGCTGGACACGCCGATTTCCACTGTCCCGTTGGTGAGTACCGGGTGGATGATGACAGGAGAGTTGTCGTTCTGGTCCACCATCCTTACTTTGACAAGGGTGCTGCTGGAGAGCTGCGGGGAGCCACCATCAGTGGCCTGGATCCTCAGGTCCAACTGCTTGAGGATCTCATAGTTGAACGTCCTGAGGGCATAGATGGCCCCGGTGGCAGGGTCCACCGAGACGTAGGTGGAGATCGGGGCCCCCATGACCTGTGTCTCCAGAAGCCGGTAGGTGACCTTACCATTGTGGCCAAGATCGGGGTCACGGGCCACCACAGTGGTGATGTAGGCACCTGGAGGGTTGTTCTCTGGCACGGCCACCTCATAGAGGGGCTTGGCGAAGAGTGGTGCGTTGTCATTCTCATCGCTCACCCGCACTGTGTACTGGCGGACAGTCTTGAAGGGTGGCGAGCCCAGGTCCTCAGCTACCACGGTGAGGTTGTACTCGGGGATGCGTTCGCGGTCCAGCGCCGCCGTGGTGACAATCATGTAGCTGTCCTCGTAGGCACGCTGCAGGGCAAAGTGGTCGTGGCCACGGAGGCTGCAGCGCACTTGCCCGTTGGCCCCCGAGTCACGGTCCGAGGCACTGACGAGGGCCACGAAGCTCTCACTGGCTGCCGCCTCGCTGACATAGGCCACACCGGTGGCACTGGCGGCGCCACGGAGGGCGCTGATGCTGATGCGCGGCGCGTTGTCGTTGACGTCGGTCAGGCGCACGATGACGGTGCAGGTGGCAGCGCGGGGGCTGGCGCCGCGGTCCTGGGCACGCACGTCCAGCTCGTAGGTGCGGGTGCGCTCGTAGTCCACGGCTGCCTCCAGCGTGAGGCGGCCTGAGCGTGGGTCCAGGCGAAAGAGCCGGCGTGCCTCAGGGGGCACCTGGCTGCCAAAGGTGTAGACCACCTCGCCGTTGGGACCCTCATCGGGGTCGGCGGCGTCCAGGTCGAGCAGCAGGGAGCCAGGTGGTGCGTCCTCGGGCAGCTCCACTGTGACCGAGCCCTGGGCGAAGGTAGGGCTGTTGTCATTGGCATCGAGGACACGGACGTGCACGGTGGCCGTGCCCGAGCGTGCCGGGCTGCCACCGTCCTTGGCCACCAGCTCCAGTGTGTAGGAGGGCTGACGCTCACGGTCCAGCTCCTGGAGCAGCACCAGGTCAGCACAGCGTGCCCCGTCCGCCCGCGTCTGCGCCTCCACTCCGAAGTGGCTGTTGAGGGACACCTGGAAGCTCTGGATGGAGTTGGAGCCCACGTCCTCGTCCACGGCCACCTCCAGCGGGAGGCGAGTGCCCGGCGCGGCACTCTCTGACACCTCCAGAGCCATCTGGGCCCGGGGGAAGCGCGGCGCGTTGTCGTTGATGTCCCGCACCTCCAGCTCCACGTGGACCAGGCGGTAGCGCTCCCGCCAGCAGCTCACCACGTCGAAGGCCAGGACGCACTGCGGGGCTTGCCCGCACAGCCGCTCCCGGTCCAGCCCCGCATCCCCGATGCTCAGCTGCCCGTCCTCCTCCCGCACCCGCACCAGCGAGCTGTTGCTGAACTGCCGCATCAGGCGGAAATTCATCTCCCCCGGCGCCTTCACCGGCATCTCGTCGGCCAGGGTACCGATCACCGTGCCCGGCGCCCCCTCCTCGTCGGTGCGGTACCTCACCGTCTTGCTGCGGGACAGGGCGAGCAGGCAGGCGGCGGCCAGGAGCCGCAGGGGGGTCATGGCACTTGTGCAGGGCTCCAGCCCGACGGTGCGGTCCCGGGATGCGGACGGTGGGTAAGTGGCTGGATGGATGGGGATGCCGGCGGAAGATACGCGGTACCCGCGGCTCCGCCGTCTGCGCCCCTCCGCGCCGCCGCCCGCCGGTTTAATAGACGGCGGTATGCAAATGAGAGGGCGGCGGAGCCAATGGGAGGCGCCGGGGCTCCGGTGGCCCCCCCCGGCGGTCCCCGGACCGGGGCGGCTCCGGCAGCCGGCGGGAGCGGGGGTGCGGGGCCGTCGCCTTTGTTTTCTTTAACTCTCCGGGGTTTGTTTTTTTTTTTCTCCTGTTATTTTTCTCATTTCCCGGCTTTATTCCCTTCTCCCCCACACCTTCCCCCCCTTTTTTCTTTCTTTCTTTTTTTGCCTTTCTTACTTTCCCCTCTTTTTTCTCTCTGCGGAGGGGCGGCGGCGGAGCCTGTGCGGGGAGCTAAAAAATGCGCGGAACGCGGGGGTTTGTTAATTGTGGCACAGGTCGGGCAGGTGCCGTGGCGTGTCGTGTCGTGGCATGTCGCGCCGTGTCGGGTGGGTGCGCGGAGTGGCGGTGGGCTTGGATTAGCGGGGGATGTTGGCGGCATTCAGCTGCGCGGCCGGAGTGGTGTGTTACTCGCGTGAGAGCCTGTGATCAGCGCCGTAAGTCGCCTTTCAGGAGGTGTCCCCGCATGCTTTAGTATGCATGTCACCGCCCGGGTTTCTTAAGCCTGGGGCACTAGCAGGCGAGGAGAAAAAAAAAAAAAAGAAAAAAAAAAAAAAAAAAAAAAGTTCCAAATAGGATTTAGCATAAGCTTGAGGAGATTTGGAAAGGTTTCAAAGATCAGGCTGTATCAAAGGCTTATGAAGCCCTCGTTAGCTGTAGAAATATAATAGCATGGCAGGCTATCCCATTCGAGGAACCAATGTCTGTATTATTTCACTATGACAGGCTAAAGGGAGAGAAAGTTGAACAGTTTCCACAGAGGAGTTGGACTAAGTTGAATATAATGAGCAAACGCCACATGTATCCATTATGTCCCCCTATTCATTCCCAATCACTGCCATAACTCTTTGACTAAACGATGATGAGCGCTGAATTACACACAATGTCCCGCTCATATTAAAATACATTTAAGACCTATCCCTCCTGGTGCCCTGTTACGCCTATTCACAGGATTTTCTTTTTGTCCTAATAGGGCCTCTCTGGGAAGCAACACCAGTCTCGTTCCAGAAGAACAAAATAACAGCATGAGGCTGAAACCTGGCACGGACTGGGGGGAACGAAACCATCTGCCCCGCAAAGCACCAAGGCCTCGGCGCGAAGCCCTGCGCAGCCCCCCGGCCCCGCGGTGCCTGGGCGGCCGTGGGGAGGGAGGCTGCTGGCCCCAGCCCGCAGGGAAAGAGCCTGACGGGGAGGGAAGCTGGGGGTCCTGCCGGGCATCCATCCGGCTCTCTGGGAGACTGCATGCTCTTCCTTCCCTCCCTCCTTCCCTCTTTCTTCCTTTTTCTTTTTAATTCTCTCCCCTTCCCCTTCCCTTCC
>VXBW01005312.1:157156-218504 GCA_013400375.1 Thinocorus orbignyianus
TCCCGCCCCATCCTCATCCCCACGGCGGGAGCTCCCCAGACGGCTGTCTGGCGGGGAGGGGAATAACCCAGCCCGGGACGTGGCGCCTCGGACCGGGTCGGGAGCCGGTTCCGGGCCGAGGTCCGTGGTTTGGGGTCCCGGGTCAGGCTGCGCGCCTGGGAACGGAGCCGTCGGGCGGGAGCGGGCAGCGGGGCGGCCCCTCGTGTGAAACAGGATTATCTTTGCCATTTCAAGTTCCATACAGCATGTAATTTATTTTTAATTAGGATTAGATCGAGCAGGGAAGGAGACCAGACCTTTCCCCCCTCCCCACCTCCCCCTCCCTCCCAGCAAAGGCATGGCTATTCCACGAGGAGCTCTTATTCTTTATAAAAAATCAATCAATCGATAAACCAGGAACTGCTTTCACCTCCCATGCACTTTGCAGGAGAAAAGGGTGCAAAGGGCTGTATTTTCAATGTGTGCTCAAGCATCCGCATCAGAAGAGGCTTGGAAATCCTTCCCCTTTCCCATCCACTTGGTCCCCAGCTCACGCACGTTTGATCCAAAGCCATTCTTAAGAGGGTCCCAGTGGGGTCTTGCTCCTCTTGCCTTATTTTTAGAGGACAAAATGGACTTTCTGTCTGCCTGGGTTATTCTTTTTTCACAGTCGTGACTTTGAGTTGAAAAAAAAAATGCGTATCAGTCGCTCTGCTGGAGCAAATCCTTCTCCCCGATAGTTTGGATAGAGTCCATTACAGAAATGTTCTGAAAGGCTAGTGAAGAATCCCGTTTTACAGCTCAAAAATAAGCATACGGATCAGCTGCATTAGAAGCACTTCTTTGAAATATTGTGGTTAAACAGCCCAGATTGGTTGATTGCTCCATGCGGGGACATATGTTCTTGCAAACTGTGCGCATTGTTACTAATGGGGATTCTCACACCACAGACTTTCCTTTGAATCTGAGGCACTGGTGGTTTCTCCGGAGCTGTTGCAAGGTTGTTTTAATAATTTACCAGCTCTCTTGCACTTAGTGTTGTTGAGGAGACTCAGAGCCTGCTAAGAAGGAGGCGTTTTGCAGTGTCCGGAGGTCTGATCTCTGCTGCCAAGCTCCTTCCTGTACCTCTTAGACACAGAAATCAAAGCTGCTCTGAGAGGCGGGTGTCAGGCAAAGAAGAAAAGCAAAATTCCCCCATCCATCCCCTGCAAACCCAAATCCCTGGGCAATGTGTTGCTCCCAAGCAGTGAAATGACCACCAGTGTGATGCCAACAGCAACCAAGTCAGAGAGGTAGCCAGCATATCACTCCAGGTGCATTTTTTTTTGCTTGGTGGTTTTTTTTTTTTTTTTTTTTTTTTTTTTGCTTTTAATTTACTTTCCCCCTGATTTTGATTCAGCTCTTGGGAATGGGAAAAAAAAAAAAAAAAGTGAAAAAATCACATTTGTGGGTGCTCTTCCCCTCTCCTCAGCTAGTTATTGTCTTATGCAGGGAGACAATAAACCAGAATCTCCTTTTCTTCTTCCCTTCGCTCCTCCAGCTGAGCACAAGCATTTATGGCTTTTCCATTTATTCCTTTTTGCCATCACGTACAGCACAATATGTTTGCATATGTCCCTGTGTTGGTGTCCCTGGTGCAACAGGGTAAGGCTGTCTCCTCCTCTCAGCAGGTTCCTGGGATCCTCCCCAGTGGTATCTGTGTTGATGGAGATAAGCCAAAAGGTATTTTAGGGCTGCGAGAGAAGGTAAGACTCATGTGGACATCTAGCCCGGTACCTCAGGACCGTATACACCTTGAGGGAAGATGTGCAGCTTAACACACACATGGGACCGTGGAAGCCAGGCAGGCTTTAAGAAGAGGTGGCTGTGCTGTATGTCCTTCCCCTTTCCCAGGAGGTCTTAGAAGCACCAAATCCTGGCTATTGAAAATTCCCCTCTCCCCTTGGCCTCCGTTCCCCTCACCATATGCTGCACGGTGACTTCACGCCCTTCAGGGCTGTGGGGTGGGATCCCATTGTATCACGAACCCTAGAATGCTACAGCTTTGCCAGGGCTTTGCTGAGCCTGGCAGGGAGGAGCCAGGGTTTTTGGGCATGGTCTCCAGCTGGTCCTGCTCACCCACGTACCCAGAGGGTCCAGCTGACTTCTCTCCAGCTGTGAAGCTGGGATTCAACATGTCCCCTCAGCCCTCGTGTCTCAGCCTGCAGAGGGTGGCATGACCTCCCTCCTTGGAGAATTGTCTCCACGCTCAGTCCCTGCCTCTTTCTTCCTGGGCATCCCGGCGGGCTCGGCTGCCTTGGAGTGATCTACAAAAACAAAGGAATTCCTTCTGCTTCACGGCCTAAACAATCCCCCCCTGTTTAATCATTTCTGCCGCAACCAAGGAAGTGTGGGTTAACCTGTCAAGCTCCACAGGCCCCGGCTGACCAAAAACCCTGGAAAACAAAAGAGTGGAACGAAGCGGCAAAGGGTTTTGTTGCTTCCATGACTGTTTGTGTTGGAGGGTAGCATGCGGCTTTGTGCGTCTGTCTCCGTCCATGCAGGCGATAGAAGGCAGAGGCTGCAAACCTTCCCGTGGGCTGTGGGTTGGTAGCAGGGCTATAAATCATCTCGATCGCTTGTTTGTTATATTTGCTCCCAGCGTTCCCCTGCCCGTATCTCCCCTCTGTGAAATGTGGATTAGAAGACAGAGTTTGTTTTGCAGAAGAAAGAAATGGCATGCCCATACCCCCCACCTGGCAAGCAGTTTTGATTCCACAGGGAATTTATTTTTTTAATTGGATTAATTTCTAGCCTCTCCCGGAGTAGCAGCTGGGGTCTTTGATTCAAGAGGTTAAAACAAAGGGGTGTGAAACAAAAGACCAGTTCTTCGCATTCCCCACACAGCGTGGGCCTCGTGCGTGCTGCCCGGAGCTATCCCTGGAGCAGCGCATTCCTAAAGGTCCCCCCGTGTGGCCCTCGGATAGGGTCTACTGTGGGCTTTTTTGGGGTGCTACCTAGTCTGTCTTGCCTGCAAGGTAGCAAGATGTGAGTTTTTCCCTCCTATCCCACAACCCGGCCTGTGGTCTACATAACCTTACCCCTCGGTGCACCTCCCCTCTTCTACATCCCTTTTCCCAGCTCTCTTTACCCTCTACCTTTTCTGCGCCGGAATAGATAGATGAGGCTTTTCAGTTGTTAAACCACGAGGCAGGTGCCCAGGTTCAGTTCTCAGCTCTCTCATCTGGAGCGAGCTAATGAGGCTCAGCCCCACTGAGTTCTGGGATATTTAAGCACTCAACTGCCATGGAATGTGATGGGAGTTGGACATATTTGAGGCTGGATGAGGCCATGAGGCTTTCTCAGACTCAGCCCTTCACATCTGCGGAGCACTTCTGTAGTTCACAGCGATGCTACGAAGACAAATACACCTCAGGCTGTGCAGGTACGTGTGACAAGTGACAGCCCAAGTCCTGCCATCAGGACTGGTAGGAGATCAGAGATGCCCTGAGAAGGGACAACCTTTATTACACAGGTCCTTTCTGGCTATTTTGTCTTGGTGCCTTTGGTTTTAAGGAGGTGCAGGTAGCAGGGTAGTTATTCACACCAGACTCTCATGTAGAGCTTTAAAAGAGATGCCTACGCTCACTGTAGCTTGGGGTCTGGTCAGATCACTAGGACATTAAAGTGGGGAGCTGCATGACTTCTCTCCCTGGCTGTTGTGAATTTGTGCCCTCCCCACCTCCCCGTGGCTGCTACTGTACACCTGGCTGCGATGTCTTTCATACCGCTTTGAAGGTGTCCAGGCTGGTATATTTGGCTTTCCTCCAGCAGCTCCTTGCTTCCTCCTGGGCCTCATTCACACTCTCCTCCTTGAAGGACTGTTTGGGATTTTAGACTCTTACGAATGATGAATGGGTGGAAGAATTCCACCTCTCAGCTACTGGGAAGATGTGCAGTCCTCTGCGAATACTTACGTGGGGTGGTTGTGATGGACTGCACTCATTTCTCTGAGAGGCAGCTCTCTGGCTATTTAGCGTGCAAAGTCCCTCTCTGAATGTCCTTCTGCTGCTCCTGGGCAGCCAGTACCACCCACCTGGTGTCACCCACCCAGTGTCACCCGCCCAAGGCTGTGCTGAACAAGCACAGCCGTGTCTCTCCTAGGTGTCCGCCTCCTTCCTACTGTTATGACGTACCCGGTAAGATCAATTCCTTACATGAGCACAAGGTTAGTTACTCACACGCCAATAAATTGTTACTGTGCCAATAAAAATATCCTTCCCATTTCTCTGCTGCCTCTGTATTTCCAGTCTTAGCCAGCACATGTGATTTCTTGTACCCCCTACGAATGCATCCATGAGAGAGGAGGGGACACTGGGAACTGATCCGTGTTGAGGTCTTGGGAAGGGAGAAGTTGCGTTAGCGTGGTGCCATGCTTGAGCTAATTAGCCTGGTGTCACTGTGGGGTTAATGAACTTGGGCACAATGCCACAGCTTCTGATTCCCAGCCTGGGGTGGGCTTTGCAGGTTGTGCCCTGGTCTGCTCCTGGTTGTTTCCCAGAGGATTAGGGTGAAGGATGGCACGGGGGGAAAAATGCAATGGAGAGGCAGTGAGTTAGTTTTGTGCAGTGAGTCCCTTTCTGCATCTCGCCTCTCCTTCTCCCCCTCCTCTTTCCCCCTCCTTCTCCTCCATCTTAATTGTGCCTTAGCTTGCAAAGTCAGAGCCCCCCAGCTGTGAAGGACTAAGTCTCTTCTTCTCCCGACCTCCTGAGCGGTAGCAGGCTGCGAGCAAGAGTGTGCCTCGCGTCACTCCTGCTGAAGAGGCTGTGAGAGCAGGGGAAGAGCCCAGACGCGGGCGGCTGCCGCGCTTGGCCGCCTGCCAGGGCAGGGCAGGGATGCTATTCACTCCCGGGAAGCGGGCGAGCATCCTTCCTCAGCCACCTGCCTCCAAGGGCCGGGAATCTGCCCAGCCCGTGGTTGTATTTGGGAAGAGCCCCTCCCACCCCCATCCTGGGGACTGAGAGCGTGGCAGGGAGCAGTGGTGAGTTCGATCAGGCCGCTCTCCTTCATCCTGAGTTTGGGATATTCTTCCTTTCCTATCTGCAGGTGGGGCTCAGGGTTAAACATCCCTCTCTGTCTCCACGTTCTCTAACGTGCTGGGTTTCTCGTAAGGACCGATTCTAGCTGTGGTGACTGCCAGCGTGTTGCTGCCTGATGTGCAGAGCAAGGCAGGGAACAGTAAGGAGGATGGAGAGCAAGCACATCCCGATACAAGAAATTTGGAAAGGCTTTAAGATATTCGTGCCGAGTCAATGAGAATGAAACCCTTCAGAAGCTCGGGGACTGGCGGAAATTTTGTGCAATTTAAATCCTAAATCATTTAGGTACTCTCATTTTTCCCTTTAAGGTTTTCTACTAGCGTATTTTGCAGCATTCCATGAGTATGGGATGTTGCTCAGGGTTAAATCAGACTGCTTTGGGAGGCCATGGAAAGACCTCATTTTTTTTTTTTTAATCTGAACCTGCCATTCTTTAACCTCTGCAGGACTTTGACCTTCAGAGCTACAAAACGTTCCTGTGCTCACTGCCCATCTTTCATGTACAGCATTTGCTTGTTCTCCACTCACGCTTGGCTGGAGGGGTCTAGCTGAGGAGGCACAATGCTGGCTCTGGGTGATGTGACCTGGGACTGGAGCTGGTGGCAGGGTGGAGAAGAGTGGAGCTGTTTCCTGTGGCTGAGGGATGCATCTGTGCCTGTCTTTAGGAGAGAGCCCAAATGTCCCCAGATGTCACCTGTCCCTCCTGCACATGTAAATGTGGACTGCAGTGGGACAGGAACGTAGTCTGGAAACCACCGCAGCCTCTATGGCTACATCTATGACACTGAACAAAATGCTCTGTACTCTGGCTCTGCTTTGTTTATTTCTGCAGATGTAGCCTTTGATGACATGGCCCTTTTCCAAACCGGGGGGAATTACCTGTTTGCATTTTCAAGTTTAACTGCCCAGTGCATTCGCTCATTTAATTCACTTTGAAAAGAGGTGCACAATTTTACATGCCGCCCAGCGTCTCTGTTTTTTTTTGCACTTGGAAATATGGACACCAGCACGTATTTCATACGTGATCTCCAGGAAAAAATGAAATCTGGTCCCAAAGTCTGCAGAATTCTGTTCTGAAAAGTTAAATAAATTGTCGCTTTTTAAGTGCAGTAATAAATGTGCGGAATGATCTTGCAAAAAAAGCTTGAGGCTTAGAGAATAGGTGCTAAAGAAATGCATCAAATTAGACCAAAGAAAAGGCATAAAATCTATGTTATCCCTGAAAATGAGGGCTGACGGCTCAAGTGACTTTTCTGTTTGCTGCTGTACTAAACATCAAATTCGTGTTTCTGCCTAAAAGAGTTTGCATCTGCAGCGAGCAGATCTGAAAGCTTTGTTTTGTGGGAGAGGTGTGCGGTGGTGGGTGAGAGGCAGAAAATGATGCAACTGGGCACGGTTTGTAAGCGAAGGGTCACAGATGGGTGAAGCCTCACTGAAGTTAAAACTGATAAACAAGCCTTCAGAGACGCTCCTGGAGCATCCCTGACACTTCGAACTGGAGAGGTTTGAGTTTGCTTCAGCTGCATTGTACATATATATATGTATGTGCTCTATATTCTAATGAATATGATATTTATAGGAGATAATTTATAATATATGTGTATGATATATGAGTGCCTCCTCAGCAGGCTAAAACAATGCCAGGAGAGTCTAAAGAAATGTGAAATCTAATTACTGTAGCTGTGTAAGTGAAGTAATGAGGAGCTTGAGAGTGTGACTGATAAGCAATTAGATACTTGACTAATGAGCAAGCTGTCTACAGTCCATCAAAAGAATAAGGGAGGCTTGTGCAAGACACCCCTGGCATTGCAAAGAGGAGGATACTCTGTGTCCAAATGCAGCTTTCCAAGGTACTTAGCACAACACCAACACATCATGCTCGTTAATGACCAGAGACTGTGTCCTCAGCTCAGGGATAAAGTCATTAACATGTTAAAAAACATGTGGCAAACTCACAGGAGATAAGGACAGCAAAAAGTTCAAAATATAAGAATCTGCAAGCACGTACAGGAGGGCTGCAGCTCAGGTTGAAGGTGATGGATTAGTGACTCCCCAGTGTTTGTTTTGCTGTGCCATTTCTGGAGAAAGCAGCTGGGGCGAGAAACTGGTGTCAGGCTGGTGGCCATGTGAGCCTGGTCCTGGCTGAGCTGGGCTGAGAAGGGGCAGCAGGGGCAGAGGCAGTGGGTGCACTGGGGAAAGACATTCAGGGCTCTGCATGTCCTATAGGGAGTCTTGTAATAACAATACTTATATTGTGTGGAAGATTGTCTCCAGGAGCTTATTCTTCAGCAAGTATTAACTGTTTAAGCTGAAATTTTCCATGCTGGGCATCCGCTTCAGGCTGTTGGTTCTTTCTAAGAGAAAGTTTCAGCTGAAGCAGCTCAGCTATCTCTGGAAAGGAGGCTAGGATAAATTTATCCTAGGCTGTTTTTTATGGTTGTTTTGCCTGTGGGGTAAATATCCAGGCTCTCTTCTTTTTATTTTCTGGTTTGTTTGCTGGTTCTGGCTTTTTTTTTTTATTATTATTTTTTTTTTATTATTTTTTTTAAGACATGGAGTTTTCACAGTTTCATTGGAGGACTTGAAATCTTGCAAGAAGATGCCCTGCTAAAGACTTGTGCCATTTTAATGAACATTCAACCAAACTGGGCCATACATTTCAAACACTGCAACCTACAGGTATTGAGTAGAGATTAAGTAGGTGACTCCCCCCACCTTCCCCACCCCAAGTTTTACGTGCAGTGAGTACACCATGATCTTAGCTGGGACTGGCTTTTGTTTTAAGTACAGGCTCTCTGTGGTTTCAAGCAGGTGGAGGAGGAAACTGCTGGGTTTGAATAATGTGCAACGTGAAAACTTAGGGAGATAGAAGTCAGAGGAACCTCTTCCAATCATAGCACCTTGTTTCCTGGTCTGCCACAAACCTGGATTGCTATTTCTGGGTATTTGTGAAACAGAGCCAACTACATCTCTGCTATCAGGAAACAGCAGTCAAAACCTATAAGCAAAATACCCCTTACCCTTTTGATTTTGAGAAAAGTTTGCCATGATAGCCCAACACTGGTCTTGGCTCTGACTCTCCTCAGATGGGTCATGACTGATGTGAGGAACTGAAGGCTTGCAACCCTAGGGATGACTGATGAAGAGCTGGTGGTGACGTTATGCTTTTCCAGTATCTGTGCCTTAAAGTCTAGGGAGATATGCATAGAGCATCATGGAATTTGCAGTGTCAGGCCCTCCAAAGTGAGGAAAAAGCAGGCCTTGAGTGTTTCAGCTTAGGTGTGCAAAATTAGTGGATATTAATCTACCAACCTGCACCTCTTTGTGCCTCAGCTCACCAGCTGTAATGTGGAGTTAATGATACACCTTCCTTTCATGGGTTCATTATGGAAATAAGATAATTAACATCTGTGAATCTCTCTAATTTAAGAGCGGGGAAGGCCAAAGAAAAGTCTATGAGAAAATGATTGCTTCCATCCCAAGCAGGACTTGAGTGGTGTGAGGAAACTGGGGCATGGAGCAAGGACCCAGAACACAACACTGTAAGGAACAAGGGCTCTTGGGTCTGTGGAGCAGAGCAGGAGTCCGGTGGGGGAAATAACACTTCACTGTCCAAATAAGGATTGTGTCACAGCGTGACTGGGGCTGCAAAGACCACCTTAAGCCCCATATTTCCTAGTTTAAGTGCCTGACTTTACAGTCTTACTGACGTACTTCCAGTGCAGTTCTCTTGGGTGTCATATAGGTCTGTGGAGGGAAAACTCTGTCCTGTAAGCCCTGTAATCACACAAGTTGCCTGCGGCATGATGGGGCTTTAGATCAGTGATTGCTCATCATTAAGCAGCAAAGTTTGGCTGCCCAGGTAGTGACTTCTTTGTTCACTGACCTCCAGGTATGCAGTGACCTTCTTGGCTTTCTTTTCTCTGTAGCCATAAACCTTCTCTGCTCTTCCCTCTGTGAGGAAGGAACCGCTGCATGGGGCCCCCTTGTTTTGCTGCTTCAAGAACATGGTGTCGGAGAATAAATATCACCAAAGCATTACAGAGGCACTACAGCTTTTTGAGGGGGAAAATGGACTTCTAAGGCTGAAGACCCAGCTGAGCCTGGAGGCTGTGAGGAACTCATCTGGGCAACCAAAAATGATGCTCAAGCATAGTTTAAAGTGTGAGTTTGAAGATCTAGGTTAAACTGCCATGCCACGGCCTCATTTAGTGTTCTCTTACCGTTGAAATAGTACTCCACAGGGGGCAGTCTATGGTTAGGTCCCTTAGAAATGCTGCAGTGAAAAAAATATGAAAACTACTGATTTTATTTTTCTAAACCCTTTCCAGGTACCTAAAGTCTCAGTGAAATCACTACTGATGGGGATTTTATCCAGAACAACAATTTTGGAAAGGATGCAGGTAGGGAAAGAGGGCTGTGGAGTTTCAACCTGTGGGGGAAGATGAAGGTCTGTCCCCATAGAACATCAAGACTGTCAGCAGCCTGGCAGGGATGGAGAGAGGTAGGACTGTCTGTAGGGAAAACATACTGGGGAATGGTGGGGTGGAAAAACTTGGGGTGAGTGAGCAAAGGTGGGAGAAGGGGACAAGGTGGGGGGACTGGGTTGTGAAGGGAGTTGATGGGAGGATTTGGAAGGGAGAGAATCATGGGTAAACGTGGGTAGACCCTGCAGAAGGAAGAAAGGGGGTTGTGGATGGAAAGTCTGGGATGCAGGGTTGGGGAGTGTTGGGGGGTTTGAGGAAGCCAGGGGAGATGAGGGTTTGGGGAGTAGGTGGTGAGGGACATATGATGGGATTCCTGATGTCCCAGAGGCTTTGGGGCCAGCAGCTGGAGTAGGGAAGTCTGGGAGTCACTGGGGAATTTGAGTTCTGAGACGGTTTAAGAGATTTGGGTCAGCAGAGGTTGGGTATGGGCACTCTGTGGGAAGCTGAAGGATCTGGAATGTAAAGAACTGAGGGAAAGGGGCTTTGCGTTTTAGGGAACAGCAAGCGCATATGTGGGACTAACTTTCTGGAAGGGGAGGGATTTTGGGATGGCCACCAATAGGCATCGTAGTGTCCTGGTGTACAGGCAAGGTCATGAGCTGGGGACTACTTCCAGAAGGCTATTGTATGCCTTTTTTTTTCTGTTAAAAATATATTAGTCCTGAGCATGCTGAGAGCTTCATCCATGCATGCATCGTGCAGCTGGACTCTCGTGTTTTCTATCTCACCTGCATGAATCAATTACCATTAAATGGGGAACAGACCTGTCTGGATGTGTCCGTGCCTCAAGCGTGTCACTGGATGATCCTATTAATATAACAAATTCTCACCTCCTCTCTTGGCTCAGCCTTCTGTGGCTTATCCCACTTCTTTTTTACCTCTGAGAGAGTGCACTCCTGTCTTTCCAGTTGCTCCACAGTGTATCTAGCTTGTTCTCTGTGACAGGTTGACCCAGGCAGGATGTCAGTTGCCCACCAAAGCTGCTCTATCACTCTCCTCAACTAGACAGAGGAGAGAAAATAGAAGGAAGGGCTCGTGGGTCCAGATAAGGACAGGGAGAGATCATTCACCAATAACCATCAAGGGCAAAACAAACTTGACTTGGGGAAATTAATTCATCACCAATCAAATGAGAGGAGGACAAAGAGAAATAAAAACTAAGTCTTTCCCCTGACCTTCCCTTCTTCCTGGGCTCAGCTTCGCTCCTTTCTCTGCCTGCCCCCTGCTCCGAGCAGTGCAGGGGATGGGGAGTAGGGATTGTGGTTGGTTCATCACACGTTGTCTATGCTTCCTCCTCAGGAGGACTCCTCAGACTCTTCCCTTGCTGTAGCCTGGGGTCCCTCCCATGGGAAATAGTCCTCCATGAACTTTTCCAGTGTGACTTCTTCCCAAGGGCTGCAGTTCTTCATGAACTGCTCCAGTGTGGGTTCTTTCCGTGGCATGAAGTCCTTCAGGAACAGACTGCTCCAGCGTGGGTCCCCCCAGAGTTACAAGTCCTGCCAGAAAACCTGCTCCAGCTTCAGCTCCTCTCAACACAGGTCCTGCCAAGAGCCTGCTCCAGTGTGAGCTTTCAAAGGGTCACAGCCTCCTTTGGGCATCCGTCTGCTCCAGTGTGGGGTCCTCCACAGGCTGCAGGTGGACATCTGCTCCACTGTGGACCTCTATGAGCTGCAGGGGGGCAGCCTGCCTCACTTTAGTCTTCAAGGGCTGCAGAGGAATCTCTGCTCGAGTGCCTGGAAGCACCTTCTCCCCTTCCTTCTTCGCTAACCTTGGTGTCTGCAGAGTTGTTTGTCCTACATATTCTCACTCCTCTCTTCTTCTTTTCACTCCTCTCTTCCCTTCTTCTCTTGTGTGCAGCTGTTTTTTTTCCCCCCTTCTTAAATATGTTATCCTGAAGGTGCTACCAGCCATCACGGATGGACTCAGCCTTGTCAGAGGCAGGTCCATCTAGGAGCTGTCTGACATTGGCTCCATTGGGCAGAGGGGAAGTTTCTAGCAGCTTCCCACAGAAGCCACTCCTGTAGGACCCTGCTACCCAAACCTTGCCACACAAACCCAGTACTGTCTCAGAGAATAACCTTGGAAAAAGCAACAGATAGCCTTGCAAACAAATGTGTCCCACAGTACAAAGCATTTAATGGAGAGCTCTCTTATGCTGCAAAATGTGTCATTTAGATTTAGGAACATGGTGTCAGGACATGGGAGCTGGATGTGGGATGGCTCTCAAAAGCATTTAGACCTGCACACGGGCAAGCTCAAACCATTCATAGCACATTGGCTGCTGTCCTGTGTTGAAGCACAATGTCTGACCTAATGATGTTGGTAATGTACGCTGTCCGCCCAGCCCGTCCATTTCAGTTTACAGTGTTTCACCTGAAATCCTTCTTCAATAATAAACAGATAGGAAATTACTTATTAGAGAGAGCCATAGGTGTACATGGTTCTTTATGAATGTATGAGGAGACAGATTGCTGCCCTAAAGAACTTACAATTGTCTTTAGACAAATACAATAAGAAAGAAAAATGCTAACGGGGTTGAAACTTTGTGCAGACAAATAAAAGCCTGTACACGATTGCACCAGTCGCAGTATGTGGAAATATTTTCATTTTTTGATTCAAGTGTTCAGCTGTGTCACATCTACTGCTGAAGCTGGCAGACTGTTAGTTCCTTAGGTAGAAAATGCTTATATTTTAATGCTTGTTATGTCATGAATTATTAAACCAATTTAAATATAAAAATCAACTGAAAAGACAAACTTATGCTTAAGGATGACCTGCAGCATCTAAAATGGAGACACTGACCAAACTAATAGAAGCAAGGTCAGATTTTGTTTAGTTCAGATAATTTATGCCCAAGTTGTAATGCTGATGTAATTTATGTTGCATTTAGTGCTTTGTTTCCTATTAAATTTGACTGTGCAACAGTGTGATATGAGTAATATTTTAAGACAGGATTTTTATGGATGTTGCTTGTAGCTAATACACACAGGGCTTTTACTGGTCTTTCTTGTGAAAAGAAGAAAAGGAGACAGAAGGGAGGAAGAGAAAAACACAAAGCAATAGCCATGTAGGATTGCATCCTTCATATCAGGGCTAAGATTTTGCTTACTTCAATATTTTTTGTGTGTGCTTTTCCTGAAAAATATAAGCAAATATATTTTGGAAATTGCAGACTGGATAACGTAGCCTTAATATCCAGAGCAGTCCTGAAGTGGCTCTCCCTTCCTCTGTGCCTTTTTTGCAGGCTTTTTGTTTACCCATCAGCGAAGGAGTCCAGCCCTTGTGCTACAAATCAGCTGGAAAAGATCCTGCTCGTGTGCTGTGAAAAAGTGCTGCTGAAGTATGCCTTCTACGGCAAAGGGAATGGTCCTTAAAGGCAGTGTGTAGATTTATAAAGGATGACAGCAGAAATACGACGCGTTGGCTATCTTTTACGGGCAGTCATTAAAAAAAAAGCCCTTATTTATCAAATCTGAGACAACGGTCATGTAATGGGGTTTCTCAGATTCAAGGTGAATCAAAGGAAAATTGTGTCCAGGAGGACAGAGATGCTCAGCCAGTACCGCTACGGCGTGGCCACATGACATACCCAGCGGCAGGCACAAGGCTGTGAGTACAGCTGCCCGCAGACTCTGCCAAGGAGCCAGATGATGCTGGAAGAATATCTCTCACAGCTCTGGATCTGGCTACTCTTGGCTTGTTCTCTGGCTGTGGGAGCTGGAGCTCATTGCTGGGCAGACAAACAGAGAGACTAATAAAGAAGACGAGGAGCTGTTGATCGTTTGAGCAAATCGGAGATGAGCTGTTAAGCAGAGGAGCGTGGCAATCCCTGTGAAAAATCACCTGGTGGTTGACACTTGATCCAGGATGAAACTGCGTATAGAACTCCTGGAAAAAAACTCGCCTCTCCCCCCAAGCAGTCCCTCTCCCCAAATGATTAAATCCTGTGCATAATTACAAAAGTGTAAAAAACTCTACCTCTTTCATACACTGATTTTTTTCTAATTCCCATAATTGGCAAACGAGTGTACATGGGGGAAAAAAGGGGAGAAAGCTTTGATTTTTTTTTTCCAGGCTGAAAACGTGCAAGCCCTGTGTGGGTTAGGTCCTTTAGATATTTAAAAAGATTGAAACAACTTCAAAGGAGACGTTCTGTTCTATCAGGTTCAGTGTATTTTAATATTAGCGAGACTTTTTTATTAAGAAAAGAGATCTGTTCTCTTGAGGAAATAAAACATTCTGAAAGATTTTATCCAGAATGGTTTTTCATTGTTTTTAAAGAGACAACATAGGATTTCAAGCATGCTGAAGCTGGTAAATGTCCTAATTTCTACTTATCAGTGCTGGCCGTTCTGTGTTACCAGTTTGATAGTTGCTGGTTATGTAAATTAAAATTTTCTATCAACAGACTGTTGTGTTTTTGGAAACGAGAAGGGAGAAGCATTTGGCAATAATGTTTTTATTTACCTGTTATAGATGCCAGCATGCTGTGGATGAACAGGGTGCAGAGTGCCAGCCGTTTGGTTCAGAGACACGAGGGACTTCTCCTAAGGATGATTTCCTTAATTCCCTGCATGTGGCCCGGAATATGATGGATTACCAGGAGACAGAGCTATTCTCTCTCCAATGCAGGTGCCTATTTGAGCTACCTCTTCTGCCCTGCCTGCTGGACTAAGTTCATTTCTCATGAGAATTGTACTTTAAATACAAATTAGAAACATGTGCTGGGCAGAAGGGAAGGAGAAGATTTAACAGAAGGAGGATGAAAAATCTTTGGAGGATGGTCACTGGGACAGTTGGAAGTAGTGGTGTGGGGACTAAGAAGTTTTGAGAGGTCTATGGGGATGGGGCTGGGCAAGGCACTGCAGTATTTCAAGGCAAAGCCAACGCAAGGAATGGGCATCGCAGCCCCACAGCTTGTGGTCCTGATGTGACTGCCCCTCCAGGTCCACTGGCAAGAGATGGTGCAGGTGGTGAAGGTCTTCTCTAAACCCTGAGGGGCATGGTACCAATGGGGACATGGGACTCTGCAGAGCAGTATATCGGGTGCCGTTTGCTGTGGGCAATCTGGGCTATCATACAGATCCTTTGATCTAATTTGGCAGAACAGGAAAGGTAGAGACCATGTCTCTGTCTCCTGTCATCAGCCCTGGCTTTGGTATCAAAGATTCTGTGTGGGGTCCATAGCCAGCTGGTTTAACATCTGGGCAAGGAGTCTGCAGGGAGGAGTCTGCCTCTACCGTCTTTCCTCTCTTTTCATTGTAATCCAGATAATGAAAGCAACTAAGAGGTTGATCTGCCCCTTGTGAGCCCCAAGGAGATCCAACCACCAGCTTCTGAATATTCCAATTATTTTAGATTAACCTCTTGGCCTGTGTGCCTTTTTGGCTCTCCAGACCAGAAATGAGGCAGCAAGACTGCGATGCTTCAGCAGGGTTGTTTTTTTTCCCTTGCAGTGCAATCACTTACCTACTGTCTTCAGCTGGTTCAGACTCCACGTATTCTAGCTGGGATGCTTTAATCTGGGAGAAAACCTGGAGAAAAGGTCCTTGCTGGGTCCTCCCAGCTTGCGTAATTGCGGATCAGGAGTACAGGGCAGAGGGCTGCTCCACAGGATTTTCCCTCTCTCAACCATCACAGCTAGAAGGATGGGAAGGAAGCTCAGTGTTTGGTGAAGGTGCTCCCAAGTACAGCTTTCAGGGGACATGGAATGGTGGAAAGGGTGACTCTTCCACTGGGTGTCCTCCCTCGTACCGTGGGAGGGCGAGCTGGCTCAGGGCATTCACCTGCCAAGATCAACAGAGCCAGAGGACAAAGCATCCTGTCTTGTTAGATCCTGTCATTACTAACAGTGGTTAAAACGTGTGTTTTCATGTATAACATTGTGCATTAGTCCTCGGTTACCCAGACTCCTGTAGCTGAAATAAGGTCATGTCCCTGATGTCTATTAATCACCCTGAAAATTCCCTCTGTATTTGATGTTCCCTTGTCCTTCAGATCAATGGCAGAGGGATTTAATTTTCGATCACTGGAGCAATTTTAGGCTAGAGTGGTCCTGAATGAAGTCTTGATGAGGCAAAGTAAAGAAGGAAAAAAAATAAAAATCTCCTAGCTTCTGCAATGCTCATGTGCGTCTTACAGTCTCTGCATGAAAAGTGTTAATGGCGCACAGCAATGAGCAGAGTACATATGCTCGATAAAACAGATGCTAGACGTGTTTCCTTAAATAGATCTTTTGCTAATTCAGTTCAGCGTCGGCTCTTTGCTTGCCCTGGGTGTCCGGTTTTTCATTCCCCTGCTAAAGAACTTGCTGAGGATTCCACAGCTTGGCCCAGAACTGTGACCAGGGACTTCAGCTTCCTTCACAAACAGCCAAAGAGGAAGGTCCCCCAAAATTAGACTATTTCTAAGTGACTGTGGATAGCCTCAACCCATAGTTTTCATTTAGGGATTTGAACAGTTTCATTCACTCACTTGATTGATCCAGCAACTTAAAGTTAACATTTTACATGGCAAAGCTGTCCCTTTTTGATGCTTACTTCTTAGCAGACACGTCCAAATTCACCCTGTTATTTCCTGGGTAGCAGGTTATCCCACAGGAAGGTGCATTGGCAATTCTGGTGATGCAGACACTGAGTTAGCTGCACAAAAATTTATGGCTCGTTCTGTTCTGGAAGTGGTCTGATATATAAAATATGTAAAATGATTTAAAAAGTCAGATAAATAACGGAGTGTGTGCTCTCGTTATTCATCCTCATGTTTAATTTAACAACATTCATCATTTTTGTAGTGAATGTGATGCTGCTACAGAATTTCCAGCCCAGGGCACTACATTGCACCAAAACCAGGCAAGTCTGGAAGTTCTCAAATCCACTTGCTTTGCTGCCCAGAAGAGCTCTCAAACATGGGTATGGGCTTGGCTTCTCAGAGTGATGTCTGTGGAGGGCTGACCAGACCTGTAAGCTAGGAATGGGTGGTGGAGGACTGTGCAGCGTCCAAAATCCTCCCAACCTGCTGCCCCGAGTTGTCTACCTCATGGCTGTTGTGAGGAGCATCTCTCACTTCACAGCAGGGCTTTTCCAAATGTTAATTTACATTTTTCTTAAAGGACGGAACAAGGCTTATTGTTTTGATGCAAGAGACATCTGGAGTGTGATGGAGTCTGTCTCTTGCACGGTAGTCTCCTGCTTAGGGCAGTTATCCAAGCAGTTAAAGACCCAGGTTTGTTCTCTGTTCTCTGTTGGAAAGGATTGGAATCCTCAGGTCACAAAAGACATGCTACCAGATGATGGGCTTGTGAGGTGGAAGGAGAGACTGTGAAGGAAAAACATGTCTTATACATGACTTCTGGAAGAAAGGATGGAAGAGGGAACAGGAATGAATGCAAGAGGCAAGATAGTTGTGTGAACCTCTATAAAAGCCTCTTCAGGCTGTTATATAGAAAGAAACTACCCTCAGCATCTTCTTTTCCAGACACTTTTTAAAAATAAGATGTCTCAGGATGCATTTTGTGAGGGCTTGAACCTCATCAGTGTTAGGTGTGCTCTGAGAGTATGTCTTGGAGATGGCTGTGCAGGCAACCTAGTTTTTCATATGTTTTGTTTCTGTATCCTGACAGTCTATAAGGCTGAGCTCCCTACCTGGAGCAGATGTAGGCTTGCCAGGAAGCACAATTTTTAGGATATTTTCTAGTATTTTCATCTGGAAAGAGAATGGCTACTGAACTCAAGTACTTCCAGGGCTAAACAGCTTTTGAATGAGGTGATTTGGATTTAAGCACCTCAGTTTCACTGAAATCTCATTTTAGATACCCAGATCCCTAAGAAAATGATGACTGCATTGATGGACTTCTTTGGTCCTTGTGTAAATACTGCCAATAAAAGCAGAGAGAATCATTAAGCACAATTATCTTGCAAGGTAATGTGAGCTATAACACTGAGCTATCTATAGCAGATTCTATCAATCCCTATTCCTGGTATCTCTCTTTAAATCTGCAAGGTATCACCTTGCAGCTGAGGGTAAACAAGCTTGTTGTATAAATAGAAAAAAACCCAAGAGAATAAAATTGTGGACAGTTGAGGCCAGCACCTTGAAATTGTCTCACCAAGCTGGTACATGCTGAAGTAAGAATAAAAGGATGGGGACACCACCAGCAAAGTGCTTGTGGTGGGAAGTGAGCTGCCCCAGCAACCAAACAGCAGTGTGGTGACCACTCCAGCTACACCAGCTTCTTACCAATATGTACCTATTTTTTTCAGCTTGAGTAGCAGGGCTGGAAACAGTTGGTTTTGGGTGTGGCGGTATTCAGTTAAGGTTTTCTGTTAACACAGCTACGGACTGCATGCCTCCGTGAACATCACTGGAGCATCACTGTGAGCATCCCCTGCTTTATTGGGCAGCCTTTGTAGCACCACATGAGAAACGGTTGGCATAGAGTAGCCCTGGAGTATTAATTGGTTTGTGATAGTTTTGTCGTGCTAAGATGTAAAACCGGTAGGTAAGCAGTTAAGAAGATGCTGTTTTGGTGTATTATTCCCAATTCTGATTGAGAGAATTTTAGGGGTGACCCAAATACCTCAAGATTTTCTTTTTCAGTTACAATGAAAGACTTTATGAAATTTCAGAGTGGTGTTCTGGGGTTGGTTTTATTTTTGGGGGTGTGTTTGTGTGTGTGTGTCTTTTTTTCTGTCTCTTTTGGGCTATAAGAAGGTAATTTTGGGGCTGCTTAGAGAGAAGTGAACTACTCCTTTCAAATGACCTGCTAAGAATTTAGTGTGCCTGTTGGCCATTGCCAGTAAAACAGAAAGAAAGATTTGCAGAGGAAGAGAACAAGATCTTAATAGTGGGTAATGGAGCTGGAAGTCCTGATAGCAGGCTGTTGAGATGCATTAACCCCATTTATTATAGGGAGATTCATCAGAAGAGAAGCCTAAATGGGCAAACCTGGGAAAATGTATTAAAGTAAATCATTGAAAAGATAACTTTTGACTTACTGTGTCCACAGAGTTAGTGTTTCATGGAATAGAACAAAGAAGAATAATTTTCAAAAAAGAGTGCTCAGAAAGAAGGGCTATATGTGTATGTGTTATGATTCCAAATTTATTTTTTTTGTAGCCTTTGAATTAATTAGCTACCATGTTGAATTCTAAGTGAAATAATTAAGCAAATTAATGCTGCAGTGAAGTTATTAATGAGGCAAAATATGCTAATATGGTTTCGATAAAGAACTCCCTTTTTTCTCTCTTACCAAGAAACTGGAAAAGCTCTTTTATTTCAGGCCAGACACCTCATCTGGGGTTCTTGGAGAGAGGGTTCACAGTTATATGCTGGTGAATGAATGTTTAAAGCAGGGGTTAATATCTGCATTTTAGACACACGCAAAACCTTGCAGAAATGTTGTGCTGACAATGAAGTTATTAGCCTGGTTTCTAGCAGCGTCAGTAATGAGGAAAGGAAGGTGTTCTGTGACCTGTGCCTCCATTACAGGAGAGGATAATACCTATTAAAGGATTGCTATTTTTATGATTATTTTTTAAAAATTCAATTTATATAAAGCGGTGAAGGCAATTATTACCATGACATAATCAAAAATACATTTCTCTATTCTGTGTGTCTGGTGCCATTATGTTTTCAGATTGTAAAGAAATATTCTGCATTGAAACATGACGGTAATTATTTAGTGGCTTGGAAATATGTGCATGTAACAATAATAGTGACTAATAACTGGTTTCTGTAAACTTTGTCCAAGCATTTGGAGTTGGGCATGTAATCCGTAAAGCCATTTAAAACATGCTGGAAAAATGACAATAAGAGACTGTTCCTTGAAATGCTAAGAGTATCCACCTATGGAGGAAATCAGCCATGTGGTAACTTAGAGATCCCTTGTACGGCTCCTGTTCTCTCTGGCAGTGGTCTAACAACCACTTCTTTTAATCTCTGATAATAAAAACAGACATTGCACTTTCCCAAATTGCCTTCTTGTTTGTAAGCAGCTTCTATGACTTTTAAGTATTGCTTTTCTGTGAAATAATTTCAGCCTCTTCTCATTCTCTCCTTACCTATCGCTTGCTGTACATTATGTTTCTTGCTATTTGCATTAGTTTGGTCAGATTTCCAAATGCTGAAGGGTTTCTAATTGATCCAGAGAGGCCCTTGAGCCAAGATAGGCAGCTGTGTTCATTAGCTTCTTGCTTTTGTGTTTCATCCTTTTTCAAAATAATTTTATTTTTATGTTCAGCAGTATACATGCCTCGGAGATTTTCTTATCCATCGCATGGATAGATGTATTCTTGCTACTTCTCAAGATTTCATCTCCTTCCTTTAAACCTTCAGGATATTTTCCTGCTCATTTGCTGACACATCCTTTGTTTTTCATATGTGGTGTTAGCAGATCCATTTTTGGTACCCAACTAACCCCTTGGACATATTTTAGTTATTTTACAATCAGTAGAAGTGATTCAGGTAGCATTATTTACCATTTTTACCTCTATGCTAAGAATAATCTCTCCTCTTTACATGCTTATTTCCTGGAAACACTAATTTTAGAGCACTAAAGTGGTGAGAAATCATTTCTCTAAATTTTCTCCCTGCAGGCACTTTGACCAGTTTACTGGACAGTAGTTGAAGTTCTCTGCTAAAAAAAAATAAATGTTCTTAGGAGTTTGCTGCTGCTTTGATCTGTAACTGCGGCATCTATTCCTTCCCTTTTTCTTGATCCAAGGCTGACAGTTCATCCATATATTTATATCCTTTTGGGCTGGGATCCGTATCAGATGATCTCTGCTGTTTGGATCTCACCACTCAATATTTTTGCTCCACTGGGGGTGCTGAATTCCTTTACTTACAGCACTGCTCCCCCATGTCTTCAGTCTCACCTGCTTTTCTGGTACATGCTGACCCAGGCATTATGCATCTCCACTCTTCTGACTGTTTCTGCACTGCCCTCTTCTACAGGTCCTCATCCAAGACAAAACACCTTGCCTGTTTCTTGCTTTTGAATTGCTTTCATTCATGTTTTGGTGTTTCCAGAGTTCATCCCTGATGAGAAGCTAGCTCCAGTGAAGTATATGTGTGTTTACAAAAGGTTAAGAGGCACATTGCTGTATGGGTTCCATCAGCATAGCCAAGAGGTCCCCGTGCTAACCTGACAGATTCCTTTTGCAGGCCAGAGTCTTGGACTGAATAGCCTTGCACATTGGGTTCTCAAGAAGCAGTCAGCATTGTGGGCTGAAATTCCGTCTCAAGGAATTAAGACACATTGAACTCCAGTTTATATGGGCTTATATTTGAGTGTCTGAACAGCACTTGTGGGTCTAGATGTCCCATTGTATTCAAAGAGAGTTGGCAAGTACAGTCAAGGGAACATGAATTCTTCCCTGTGGACTCATTTCAGCTGCCAGTGTGCCCGTGTCCACCCTTATTGTGCTGCCCCAGGGCATCCTACCAAGCTGGTCTCATACTGAACACTCACCTGTGGGTAATGGGGGCATCTGCAATGGAGCTAGATGTCTATTCGTGGGCAACAGAATGAATCCTGATGTATCTTTTGTCTCAAGGCCACCCTGGAGTGGTTCTCTGTCAGGCTGTGGGATAGGTGTGGGGGAGCACATTGATTTTCTTAGCACCCTGCTAAGGAGGTCAGCAAAGAGCATGTAATTTCTGGATGAAGAAGGATGAGGTATGACTTAGAAATGTACAGTGGGAAGTGCTGGCTACAAATTTCCTGGAAAAAGGGTTTTACATTAAACCACCATCTCATAACTACAGAAGTACTCCTGGAAAGCAGAGAAGTTAGGAAGCTCTTTAGCAGTGGTCCCTGATACTGGCACTACACACTATACACACTACATAAGTCCAGAACAGGGATGATGGATGCATCTTATGGATTGAAAAAAAGAAGACAGTGTGCGTAATTTTAGGAAATGATCTTTTAGTGGGGTTTTTGAAGTATGACAAGGCTGTTGTTGGAACCTTAGAGGACAGATATTCAAGGTGAAGCTCGATGAGGCCCTGGACAACCTGGTGTAGTTGGAGGTGTCCCTGCGACTGTGGGGAGGTCAGACAAGATGACCTTTGTAGGTCCCTTCTGGCCTGGATGATTCTATGATTCTATGACACAGCAGGGCTGGGTCCTGCATTTCGGTCGCAGCAACACCAAGCAACACTACAGGCTTGGGGAAGAGTGGCTGGAAAGCTTCTCAGCAGANCATAGTGGTCAGGTACTGGTCTACCCAGGGAGGTGGTGGAGTCCCCATCCCTGGAGGTATTTAAGAAACGTGTAGATGTGACACTTCAGGGCATGCTCTAGTGGCTGAGGTTGTAGGGTTTTTTGTGTGTGTATGATTTGACTCGGTGATCTCAGAGGTCCTTTCCAGCCATGATGATTCTGTGATTCTGCGTGATTCTGTGACACCCGGCAGGTAAACTGAACAGGACCAGGGCACTTCTTCCTTTTGTTCTGTGTCTGAAAATACTATTCATGCCTTTCTCTGGTCTTGTGTATGTGGCTTGAGGGGGAAACCAGCCAGAATAGGGTCTGATGGAGGTTATGAAAGCATACAGCTGCTGCAATTGTAGAGGATGACATAGCTCCTAAATACCCTGTAGAAAAGTGGTCACTTTCCAAAGAGATTCACTTTGAGAAGTGAATCTTCACCCACCTACAGCATGTTAGTGTTAGTTTCAGTATGATCATACCTGAATTGAATTTGGACTGTTGTTATTTGTGCCCCAAGTCCCTTGGAGTCTTTGCACGGATTTGGACCTTGCTGTGCTCATGCTGGATAATGGCAGAACAAAAAGACACCTCTGCATTAAAGTTCACACTGTGTGGGGCTGAAGTTTGCATGCATCAGCCTTTCCCCCTGAAGACTGTCCTCTTGGTTAAACATGAGAGTTCTGATATCAAATACTGAAGATCTTTCGATTCAAAGGCCAGGCGGTTTTGCTATGAAGTAAATAGTGCCAGTGCCAAAAAAAGGTCTAAATGACTTAGGAGGAAATATGCCAAGAATGACTGCAGCCCTTTGTATATTAGTTTGCTTTTCTGTATGATTTCCTTTGATCCAAAATGTGTTGCTGCTTCATTTATTGTGGAGGTTCTCACATGATTTCCTTAGTCAACAGCAAAACTCCATCAGGAATTCATTAGACAGTGTTTGTACAGATGTAAAGCTCTGCCTAAGTGATCGTATTATTATTTATATTGGGCTTGATCCTGCAAACCCTTAACCACATAAATATTTTCCAAGAAGGTAGTCAACTAATGTGACAGAGAGGACTGCAGTGTGAATTTAAATTTGCAGTGCCAAGGCAGCTGTCATAGTTTTGCATGTAAAAATTTTTCCTTGGGACGTGTGAGTTTTTCATCTTAAGCTTTGGTTTTGCCTATTTTTTTTTATTTATTATAACAAACTACACATCTATAGAATACTATGCACAATCCTTCAAAAATGCTTTAAAAGTAAGGAACACCTTATTTTTTATGAACAGTCTATTCTAAACCTTCAACTTTACTTCATTTTATGCTGTCTGCAATAATTCCCTTCTCTAGTCTCAAAAGATACAGTACCATGGTGAGTGATGGTCCAACACAGATGTCAACCTTACATGAGGTCGGAGTTCCCAACTGTTTGGCTGACAATGCAAAGAGAGCAAAGACATGTTCTACAAATAAGGTAAGAAAAGAAATAAAAAAGCTTATTTTTATCTTCATAGGTGCAAGACCCTACACTTGTCCTTGGTGAATTTCATAAGTTTCTTCCCCACTAAGTTTGGTACCATCAGCATGCTTCGTCAGAATACACTTGATCCCATCATCCAGGTCACTTCAGAAGATACCAAACAGCACTGGGCTCAGTATCAATCTCTGGGGGACCCACGTGTGATAGGTTGCCAGTGTGAAAAGGAACTATTTAACATCATCCCCTGGGTGCCCGCTGTCAGCCAGCTCCCCACCCACTGCACAGACCTCTTGTCTAAGACAGTAACACAAAGCCTTCAAGAAATCCAGGTAAATAGTGGCCGCCGCTTGCCCTGTATCAGCCGAGCAGGTTACTTTGTTGTAGGAAAAACTTCTCAGTTGAAATGGAGTTAGTGGCTCTTTATCTCAATGCCAGGCAAGACAGACTAGTTGCAGTGAATGCTGAAGCTGGTGATTGTTTTCAGTTTTAAGCTCTGAGCCATTGGGTGGATGAGATGACAGCAGAGGTCCCTTCCAGCCTAAGTCTCTCTATGATTCTATTGGGATTTATTGATAAGTCAAGGTTCAAAATAGCATTAGATGTTTCTTTGGCTTGAAAAAAAAAATATTACCACTGTGTGTGTGTTTAAAAATGGGAATACTGTTCCTACTGTAACAATATAAGTATTTTGGCACCATGTACGTGATGTACCATGACAATTGCAATGGGTAAAACTTGCCCCAGGATATGTACCAAAGCTTTCCTAGATGCGAAGTAAGGAGGGTATGGTATGACTAACAAAGACTATTTCTGTCCTTCAGAACACACACTTCATCTTCTTACAATATTCAGTTTGAGGCAGGTGGCATACCAGATTCACAATGCTATTGTCTCACTGCAGTGCTGAGCTGAAAGCTTTGTCAAGCACTGGAGAATTTCCACTTTGGAGGAGAAGAGCTAATGTGCAATAGTTATGATAGAAGAAGTCTCACTAGGGCTATAGAGGGATCTGGCTTCCATATGTCTTCATAAAACCACTTGAAAATAGTCCTCTCGATTCTGAGTTCCCGTAAAATCTTATTCCTCACATGAGCGTAATGGAAAAAAATATCACCTGTCAGTCTGCAGACACTGAGTAGCACAGAGAAGAAGTGAAGCACTAGGTCTTAGAAATGCACATCTTGCTGAGGAGCCCCTGGGAAGCTTGGTCTGTGTATCGGTGCCGAGTACACTTGGCATATGAGGCCATACCAGTGATTTCCTATCTCAAATACCACACATCTATTGCCCATCTGGAGCACAGTATGGTTAAACTTACGGTGACTGAAAGACCTGTGAATGAATCTAAGTACATGCACTGATGTTTCTCCCTTAGACAGCTACTTGCCTCCCACTGTCGGGATCCTTCATGCTACTGATTGGTGTCATGCTGTCAATGACAAACCGTTGCACTGATGAAGCTGCACAGCATATGTGGACTGTGGCTGGCTGTGCCCTCTTTAATCTGATTATTTTATATGGCACAAGTGCTTGCAGGCTCGTGCTTTTGTTCTAGCACAGGCTGGTCTGCATTGGCCCTACTGCATTTGTCTTCTTGCCGGTCTCCAGCACAGTTCATGGCACCTTAGGAGGGATATCTGCTTGTGTTCCAACTGGCTGAGACATAGACTTCAATTTTATGTGCTCCTTTGCATCTAGGCAATAAATCTTGTAATAGCTTAACTTTTTATATGAATGCTGCCTCAGGCAAGGACTGTGTGGCCTAGAAAGCAGGAGGTTTAATATTTTATAAAATTTCCAAATGCTGTTTTGCTGCTACCTCTCCTTGAGCGAATAGAAGCCACAGTGGTTTGATAGACCTCCAGACTTTGAGCTGCAGCAGAAATAATCATGGACCATCTCAGTTAACTGACATTACACAGAAGTCAAACATTGGGAAAGATGGTTTGAGTGGAAGCATTTGAGGAAACCACAATCCACTTGGGGAATAAACCAAATAAAATAAAATAAAGACTATGCCCTGCAGGTAAGTCAGTGTCCAGATTTAAGGGAAACCAGTCACTTGTCTCTAATAGTAGCAGGGTTGGACTGTGTTTTGTTTTCAGCAAACAGTTCACGTGAAGGTAGACATGAGACAAAACAGAGAAGTCAACAGCCTAGCTCTGTACTTCTGTGGTATTAGAACTTTGAATTTTTTCTCCATTTTTTTTTTGAAATGTTGATGGGACATTTCTGTGGCCACTTTATTTAAGCCTATTAGGCACTACCTTGGGGGGCAGTTGGTTTTGTTATTCTGGACTAGCGCCTTGCATACTCCAAAACAGGAATAATTCCTTTGCTGTGTGTGGGTTAGGACTGAGCTGTGTGATAGTGGCATTTGCGAGATTCATCAGTGAGATTCATTAATACTAACCTCAGGCTGCTTTTGGACTTTGATGCAGTTGAAGCCCTTTTGACTTCCTCTGCTGTCTCTCTGGCTCAGGATAGAGCTTTGATTGAGCCAGTTGAAACACAAACCATGCAGAAGGAAAAGAAGCCAAGAGGCTCCATGAAGAAGCTTGAGATTTTAGCAATTTACACCTTTCCAGCTATAACATCTTTCTCCAGGTAAAAGGGGCTTGTGACTGCTGCTCGTGGTATCTTGCTCCCAGCAGTGTCCCATGATGTAGTCCATACCTTGGCTATGGGCTAAAGTGTTTGTTGGTAGGACTTGTGTCAGTAGAGTTCTCACCCCATGGAAGTCCATAGGCTTGAGTGCAAGGGAGGGAAGAAGCAGGGGTTTGTTCTGTCCCCTTTGTCCCTTTTTGGTTTGGTGGGCTGTGACATGTCATGTGAAGTGGTTGCAACTTTCTTCCAACTTTCCCCCTCAAAATGACCCAATCCAGTCAGGAAAGCCAACAGGGTTCACTTAAGTGCTTTAGATGAATCACAAAATGGTTAGTAGAACTGGGTTTGTACACTCCCTCTGGAGACTGGAAGGAATTGGTTTGAGTCAGGAGCTCATGCTGCCATTTGCAAGCCCTGTTTGGGATCTCTCCTTTTAGGCATAAGCTGTGGTCAGGAAGGAATACATTGGTATGGAATCTGAGTGCATTTCACCCTTACAGGGCTTTTTTTAAATTTTTTTTTTTTTTTTGAAACAATTGCTGTTCTTACCACATTTTCAATGTTACGGTGCACTAAAATGAACAGAATTGCTTGTTGGAATTTGACATTTCTGGGTGGTATTACTTAACAGCTGAAAAAGATAGGAAATGTAGTAATTTGTATAGATTTTTCTCACAAATTTGCCATCTGGGGAAGAGATAAATGACAGATCTTGATATCATTCACTTATTCATCCATAACAACTGAGTGCAGTAAAAGTCTGAAATGTGTTGGGAGTGGGGCGACGGGTGGGGGGTGGAGGGAGGAGGGAGGGGCAGGAAGAAGTGTGGCTAAGGTCTTTTAAAACGGTTGGGGTAGGGCACCTTTGGAAAAACAGTTTACCCTTTCCCTGAGTGCCAGATGAGGAGTCATCTCAAGACTGAACAGGCAGTTCAAAGTGCTAGGGCTTCATATGGCCTTTTCTCCAATCCTTCTTTCCAACCTGCTGTTGCCATTTTGTATTTTCATGCCAATGCAGCAGTTCAGCTTGGTTCAGCATTGCTTCTGCTTTCCCCACGTCATTCCTGCCCGTTCATTCCTGCACAGGTCCCTCACTCCCAGTTGTTTCACTTTCTTCCAATGTTTGCCTCTTGCAACAGAGACTGGGGGACACCAATCCTTCAGGACATCCTCCACAGAGTTTGCTGCCAGTGTGCAGATAATAGTGGCAGGGGGTTGCAAACAGCACTAGGCAGAAATCCCAGACTATTAACAATGCAAGAAATAGTCAACCTGGACTCTGTCTAGTCTTTCTCTCCCTTCCCTGCCCCCTCCTTCTCCCTCCCCGCTTCTTTCTTGGGGACTTTGTCTTCTTTCTGGAGCTGTGCTTGGCATGTTGATGCAGGTCCAGTGTGTGAAAAAACAGGCTGGGTCTGGGTCTGCATTTAAGGGGGATTTCTTTAGAGCCATCTGCCATCTCGAAAATTAAAGCAGGGAAAGGTCATTGGGATAAACCGATTTGCTAAACAAAATGGTTAACAACTCATGAATAAAACTTAAAAAAAAAAAAAGAATATCCTGAGGGGAGGGGCAAACTTTGTAACTAGAAAGAAAATCACCCTGTCAAACTCACAGCCTGCTCACACTGAGCTTCACCCACCCCTTTCCTGTTCATTTCCACCCTTTTGGGTAATGCACTGCTACCCTCCTTCCTTCCTGAGTCCCCCTTTCTCCCCCTCCCGAACTCCCATGCCCTTGCGTGTGCCTTGGGAGAGGAGGACTTGCAATCTGCACTGAGGATGTGGTCATGAGCTTCCTAATGACTTTCCAGTGGTAATGTCCAGGGGCCTTTATGCCTCCTCCTAGCAACTCCTGCAGCAGCACCAGTAGCAACCAAGTCACTTTTGTCCCTTGCTTGCTTCAGTGATGCTGCCTCCTCCTCTCTTTTGCTGGGTTTCTTGCAGGTCACACACAGGAGCAGTGAGCCTGCCTCTGTGCAGACAAGAGAGAAAACACAGCCCTACACAGACACAAAAAGAAGGAAAATCCACCTCTGCCCCTCCCCCATTTCAGCTCTAAAGAATAATTAGGATTATAGGGGAAGCTGGCTGTTGAAATATGGCACGCTGGCTATGCTGGGCTAACTTGGACAAGTGAGCAAGAAGCCTGAGATGGAGAAGAGGAGGTGAGGGAACTTGCCACCCACCCACTGCCTGCTTTTGTTCCCCTCCCCAACTATAAGTTCTCTGTATTCCCTGACAAGACCTTAACACAAATACAAAGAGTAGATGATTGTGGTGTTTGCTCAGTGCTCTACAGGGCCTGCCCTAAGCACCAGCTCTCAGAGGGCCCCTAATGGAAGAGATACTTTAGAAGGTTGCAGTCTGCATGACCTGATGGAGGCTACAGGGTTCCTCTTGGAGAAGGCTTAAGAGAGCCCCTAAAGACCTGAATATAGCTTTTGCAGAGAGCACTGTGAGACTGCTCAAAGGGAAACACAGTGGTCTTTGAGAGCAAATGCCACACTATTAATCTACTCACATAGTCTTGCTCTGCCTCCTCACCCTTGTCCTGCCCTTTGAACCATCAGGGCTGTGAAACAGCCCAAACCATCTTCTCCTTAGGAGTGCAGGAATGATGGGAACTGCCCCTATCCTTAAGAAAACATGCCACACACCAAAGATGCAAGCCTGCAACTCCATGGGCTGGGTTTGGTTTTCATCCATGGTGTTGTTCTTCTCACCCACGAGTTTCTGATGTGGGCAAATCTCCTCCACGCTCAGGTGCTTGACAGGGAAACTCTGACACCATTTCTTCCGATTAGTGGGGTTTTGTCCATGTACAGACAAAAAAGCTATAAAGGTTTTGTGACTGGAGCTTTAGAGTGAAGTGCTTGATTAGACACGATAGGTCATGCTGAGAGCTCCTGGTAGGCAGCTACAAGGGCCCATTACTCCCCCAAAACCTGTGGGGGCAAAGCTACATGACTATCAAACGTGTGGGAAGATGCGAGAACCTTAGCATATAGAAACAAGAAGCTAAGGTGTCAGAAGATGAAGACGATTGGGGTTATGATGTGTAATCAGGCCCGGATCCCATTCGAATCACATGGTCAAGTCATGGGTAAAAACCGCTGGCCCTGCTCCCATGGTCCAGCTGTGTGCTGGTGCCTCGCCAACCAGCAGCTTAAGGTGGAGAGTGCTGCCTTGCCTAAGCTGCCGAAGGAAATCCACGTGGGCCTATTATGTAAGCTCTTTCAAAAGCTACTTTTTGTTGGTATGTTGGGAAAAGTAAGAGCACGTTAAAGTAATTTCCCATTTATTTATCTGAAGCCCACTGACATCAATTGAAAGACATCCATTCAGCCGGTTCTTTTATATTGGCTTTTACTGTGTGCTCTTTTCTTTTTCCTTTCTCCATTTTATTTAGTTTTAGAATGGTTAAAAAGAACAATATTTGGGGAAAATGAAAGTCCCTGGCTGAAAAGAATTAATTAATATTGTTATAGCTACTGCTATAGCAGAGTTCAACTACTCTCCTGGTCTTGCAAGTGAAAACAACAAACTGCCGGAGCAGCCAAGGATGGTCCTCCTGACCATGCAGCTGGCTTTATTATCAAACTCAAGTGAGCAGAAAGGCATTTTCCATGCTTATGTTTAATTTCCCGGTGTAAATGAAGTTGGCCTACATTGCTGCTATGCACCTATATCAAACTCATACTTGACTTTATGAATTGTTTATAGATTTCACACTATGAATTTTGCATAAAACAGTTGCGGAAGAATTGTGCCTGGACTACATTTGTTTTTCCATGAGTAAGGTGGTGAGTACTTAATGTTTAATTGATTTACAAGCAAGACTGTCCAATATATTTCCTTTCTAAAATGTAGAGTGTAAAAACAAGAATCTGTAACAATTGCGGTCAAAAAACCACCAAGAGAAAAATCTCAAGAAGCTTGAACTGTTGGAACATTTGTAAGGAGAAGACTTCAAAGCAGGTGATAGAATAAAGAAAAAAAGTAAATTATCTCTGGATTAATCATTACTCTTATTATGCCTCATTTCCTTTAATTCTTCCTACAAAAGGGCATATAGTGGCTGGTTGCTGTTCTCGTGTCAAGGTGATTTTTCGTTTGGTTTTGAGAAGTAGAATATGCATTTAATATGTTGCTTACTTGCTTCGATCTTTGATGGTCATTAATACAATTTTAACTTTTGGACTTCCTTGATTATATTTAGAGTATTAACCCTGAAACATCCTTCTTCTCCAGGGAGGTGATTGTTCCTGACTTGATCTATTTAGAGTTAGAAAGAATAAAAGAGCCCTACAGGGTTGTGGCAAAGCACTTGAGATAAGTGTTTCCCCCCATGTATTACTTATTTATTAAAGCTGGTGGAGCATAACTAAAAGGGAGAAAAAAGACCAAAGAAATACAGAATACAATGGCCTGCAGATTTTAATGGGAGATATGGCTGGAAGCAATTTCTAAATTATTAAATAAATCGATTTTATTCTTGCAGTCACCCTCCAAGGTGTATTTGTCAGCCTTATTATATTCATCTTCAGTGCTATTCAAAACCACTTACAGAGAAACATGTTTTTCCTGGCCACAATTCTTCAGCCCTCCTAATTAAACATGAGATTTACATTATAGGTTCAGCATTCTTTCCTTTTCTTTCTTTTTTTTTTTCAGCCTTCACCTTTTTTCCCTCAGTCAGCTCTCTCCATGTTTGGTTAGTAGACCTAAAGATAAGCAGGCATCAGGCTGACAAACCTGGAGGTAGCCCTGTTCCCGTTTAAAATGTAAGACCTGTTGGCTACAGAAGAAGAGTTTTAAGATAATGTGTGCAGCACAGTCCTGCTTTTTCTGTTCACAGTGCACAAAGGGTTAAATAGTGACAGTGGGGCTGTAGATAAAAGGTTATTGCACCAAGAAAAATACTTTAAAAAATAATAAAAAAAAAGAGTTGATTTATCATTTAAGTGATTCTGTGCTCTCTCACTCTCTCTCTGTGCAGCCACACACTACACAAAATCCATTTGCTCAGCTTTTCCCATGTGTAATCCAACCGCAGTGGTTTGGAGCAAAAATCTGAAGAAGCAATTGAAAAAATTCCGGTATTGAAAGTTATTATTAAATGCCCATCGATAAACCACATGCGCTGGCATGCTGAGAGTGGGAGAGGAAAGTAGTGAAGTATTTATTTCCTAAAGAACAACTTTACAGTCTCCAGCAATTAAAAATGGATAAAGGCAGCGCATTCCTTCTTCCCCCCACCAAATTGTCAATAATGCCTGTGCTCAGTGCATTGAAGCGTGGAAGGAAATTGGGAGCAATTTTTGCTGCTCCCTTTATAGAAGAAGGGGAAGATGCTCTGCTGAGGATGAATGCTTCGGAGCAGTGGCATGGGATGTAGTTTTTGTGGCCGTTCCTTTCACTGGTACCTAAGCTGGAGTGGGGGACCAGGAAGAGAGGTCTGTGAAGAGATGAGTCTATGGGGCTGAGAGGTGAGGCAATTCACAGCACATACCTAGAGGTTGTGCTTTTGAACCGTGTCTCTTTGTATGTTGCAAAAACATCGCTTGCGTTCTGCTGCTCTCTGTGTGGATTGACCACAGTGAGACAGAGCACAATGGTACTTAAAATAGACGGCTACCTCTCTCGACAAATGTACGCCCGCTGTGTAGTGTTCTTCCAGCTGACTTTTTGCTCATTGTTTTTGCCAAGATATGTAATTTTTATTATTACACATTGTACCCATAAATAATACGCAACTTGAGGAAGAATGAAAACATTCCTCAGCTCAATTAAAAAGCAGGTTATCTCAAGGCTAGAGCAGCTGCCAAGTACATAATGGCTGCTTCACTTTACTGCCACAATCACTTCATTGCCAGAACCAGGCTCATTACTTTGGGCTAGCGTGGGTCTCAAGGCTTCTCTCGGAGCGACGCAGAAGCCGGGGTAGCTGTCTCGTCTCAGGAACCGCTCAGGGAGACACCTTACCCCTCACACACCTCCCCTCTTCGTCTTTGCTCCAGGGGACAGTAATTTGCTGTTAATCTATGGGCAGCAAATTACAGAAAGCCTTGCTGCGCTCAGAAAGGTGTTTGGGAGTGGAGCCCATTCCCCACTTCTCTTTATTCAGTCCCTGCTGCTTCCTCCTCCCGCAGCCTCCCTGCTCTGTGGACTGAGAGATGGGCTCGTGCCCACTGGTTTTCATCTTGTTGGATGTGTGGTTGATGAGCCTGGCCAGGCCACACAGTCTGGGAGCTCCTCTTGTCTTCTATGGTCCCTCAGCTTAAGTCACAGTTGAATCATCTGGTGGCACTGGGTGGAATGGCTTCAGGAACAGACCCAAACCACTCAGAAATGTGCCATTTAAAATTCGTTTACTTAGGAAGGTGGGTTGGTGGGTGAATAGTGATTTTTTTATTCCGAGGTTTCCATTCTACCATGCAGAGATGCACAAAGCGTGAACCAGAGCTCCAGCCCCACTCCAGTCTAGACCAGCACCCTGGACCCCAGAGATGGACACTCACTCTGGCAGAGGGACATGTTGGGTCCTTGGTGGCAGCTCGACCCCTGCACAGTGTGGTCCACCTTGGGCTGCTCCACCATGTCAGCCATCCTCGTACGTATATGCTCCTGCCCTCAGGAGACTGCTGTTTTAACTATTTATTACTTTCTAAATTAGACTGTTGGCATAAGCTGCCAATGACTTTGCTAATTACATTGCCCCAGGCCAATCTCTTTGACTTACTCCTTACTCAGGCCAATTAGCAGTTGCCAGAGTGGTTTCTGTCACCCGCTGGCCTGCCGCCCCAAATGCGACTTCAGCGACAGTTACGTAACAAAGTTTGCCTGATGCTTTGTTTTCTGGCTCATACTGAATTCCTGCAGCCAGCTAGAGCTAGGCAGTCGTGGCCAAGGTCTCATCTAGTGCTTCTGGGCAGGCTGCAGCCTGCTCAATGCCTGTAGCTGTCTCTATGGCTTTCTCAACAGAGGTCTCATCCATGGTATTGAAAGAAATGTCCAGAAACAAGCCTGGTCCTCTTCTGTCCTAGCCTTACTGTGACTTCTCTTGAAGAACACTTTGAAGCTAGCTTGCAAGTGGGCACAAGACATATTCTGTCTGCTCTGTGCACGGGCGCATGGAGATACAACCACTTGTTCATGACATGTACATTGCTCTTAGTGACTCTAACAGAGAAGCTGCTGGTTCTGCTGCTGGTTCTCCTGCCTCCATGTTAGTCTGTGTAAGACTTACATCCTCCATGTAAGGAGATACATGAAAATCAGGCACTGGCATGGAGCAGAAGAGGGAAAACGTGTCTTTTCTCCCTCTTCTTGCAGTCTCTTAATAATATCGTGTTCTTATTCAGAGGCAAAATGGCTGGTGATGTTGATAGTGAACACAATAATCAGTCTCACTTTTCAGTGGGGTACTCCACCAGAAAGCTAGGGCAGCTATGTGGGGTTGTTGCAGAGACAAGCAAGTCTTGTGTAACTCAAACTCTGTGAAGAAACTCTGTGGCCTGGTTGGTAGGCTGAATGGTGCTACTTTTTTAACCTTGTTCTGTTTTTAAGCTTATTTAAATTATGCCAATGCTAAAGCCTTTGTGGGCCAATTAGTCAAACATTGCTGCTGATTTTAATCATGGAAATTATACAAGGCTGAAGCTCTTCTCCTTTGGTTTTCTCATCTGCACTCCACTGCTGAGTGTGATTGCACTGCTTATGTTTATTATGATATCAGTGCCAGAGCTAGATATAAGCTAGCCCATCTGGGTACTGCTAGCAGGGTAGCAACAGCAGCACAAGGTTTGCCCAAGGTTTGCATCACCATCACCATAGTGCTATAGATATGGGATTTGCTTCCATTCTTATTTGCCAGCCAGCTGGGGGAAGAAAGGCATGGTCAAGGCTAGGGAAGGAGGCAGCTGGCAAGGGTGCCCCGTTTACCCAGACTATCAGGAGAAAGGATAAAAGTGGGACTAAGGAAGAGAGTTGACCTAGAGCAATGTGGCTTTTGCCTGAGAGGGTGGCAATGGTGAAATGAAGATGGTTTATTGAGGTTTTCAGATGGCTGGGAACTAGGCATGATCTCAACAACAGGTTTGATAGAACCAGCCCAAAGAGCCCCATTGCACTCATGCCTCTGGACTGCAGTCTTTGCATATTACCAGATGATTACCTCTGAGGATATATAGCCTAGTCTCACCAGACCTTTCCCAATTGGAGGAACCAAGTGGCTACTTGGGATATATAATACATTCCATTCCTTCAGGACTGTAGTGTTGATAACTAGCCCCCAGAGGTTCACTTCACCTTGTTACTTCATGTTGTTTGTGTAGGCACCATTAAAGTCTTTGCACATGCCTTTGAAAATAATTTACAGTGAGCACTGTAGTGTTCGCTAAATATTCTTGGTGCTAAATTCTTTACAGGGGGATCATTTGAACATGATGATATCCTTATCCACTTTCAAAGGCAAAATTGGAGAGGTTTTAATGATAGCTACTGTCTATGCATTTTATGCATTTTGGCTGAGTTTTTCAAAGCATGTAGGTAATGAGGACATCCAATTCCCATTAATTTTAGAGGCACCTTAAAAGGCTTTATAAATCTCAGCCTTTATGCTCTAGCCAAGAAGAAGGAAAGATTGATTTCCATACTGAGAAAATTTTTAGCAAAGTACTGATAACGTACTAGAATAATTTCCACAATAGCTCACAGAAAAATTAACCTCATTATCTGCACCATGTATGAATTTTTCTTCTTAGTGGCTTACCTTGCATATCAAGGTAGTTGAAGGTTATGATTGATGGTGTGGCCAATGTCACATTAAGACAGAGACTACTAAGTACTTATCTTTCCTTCTGCTATTCTCCTCGTCTCATGAAGTTGCTTAGATTGCTTTACATAGCAATGTCACTTGGGTTGGACTAAAATTTGTGTAGGAAACAGCTTCCTATTTCTAGGATTTTCAGACATCTTTTGTAGGAGCTGTTTTTTTTTTTTTTTTGGCAATTTTTTTTCAGTTCAGATCACTTCATCTTTGATTACTTTTGACCACTCTTTTTGCAGTATCTTCCTCCCTGGGATTTTTATTTGCTGTCCTTTTGATTGCTTACTTCTGTAAATCTGTGATCCTTAAGCAGACTGGAGACTTCATATAAATTTCTGTGATCTAAAAACTTTTATGTAAGCTAATATATTTCAGCCCTTGGATTGCTCACAAGCTGTTTTCCAATAGATTTTACTTTAGGTTCATAATTTTGAATTTGAGCTGCTTTGATTATACATAAGGAGTAAAATGATGTCTTTGCTAAAGCCAGTGATGTGGGAGAGGGAGACGGTGCTCTTACTTCACATGCATGTGTTTATGCATAATGTGCGAATTTGTTCTTAATTCAGAAATTGCACACTGCAAATTGCAATGATATACATATCTATATCTGTAAAAACATGCAGATATGGATATCTATGAATGCAGCTCTCACCATTGCTGTCTCTCAGTACCTGTGGCTTCACTCCACAGAACTCCCACTGCTTTTTACCCTATATCCCCAGTCTCCTGTGGGCAAACTGAGGCCCATGCAGTGACACTTGGAGCGAATGACAGTTTTGTACATGCATTGTACAGTTTGATAGGTGGGTGGCTTACACACACATCTCTTGACATACAACAGGTACATCTAAGTGGTGGGATCTGATAGTTCTTCCCAGCTTCTGCGTCTGGTTACACAACATGGCAATGTCCTGCCTGCTGATGTGGGCTGGAGACTGGGTGTGGGACCGCCCCTTCTGTGTCCTGATTTCTGTGTAATTGTAGCCCCTTCCTGACTTCTGCACCTGCCTCTTCACTGGCCAGAAGCCTTCTGAATGGGTTTTGGTACAGACAGATCTGCCATGGTATGTAATGTATTTTGCATCCATACCTATCAGTTAGGTGGGATTCAGCTGACCCACCATTAGTGCTGCATTTGTGCTGGGTGTCTGAGCTTCTGTTACTGACAAAGGTAGGCAGAACAGCTCTCCAGACTCCACTGACCAGAATGTGATCGGGGATAATATCAGATGATAAGGCAAACCACAGCACATAGCCATGGTACATGCACTTAGCTCATACCTATGTCATAGATACTTCATGGCAGGGAAAATGAAATCCACCCCTACAGACTATTGCACTCATTGCTGTGTAAACTAAATTACTAAATGACTATCCTTACTGCTTGGGAGACAAGCTGTATAAACTCAGTAGCTTCATAGGGAAGTATGTGCTGTTGTACTGTGAGCAAACATGCATCCAAAGGAGAGCCATGCACTCAGCTCTGTCTATAGAAGTTTGCATGGGAATGAAAATGTGAATTATGAGGCCTGGGTCAGTCCCTTATTATTATGTGGCTTGCTGAAAAATGTATTGATTTCTTACAGGCAAAGCTATTCCCATGAATGCACGATGCTAAATTCATCCTTGTTATATGCCTAGTGAGTCAGTGAGTTACGCTTGGGCTGAGTTCAGTCCAGAATTTTTATAGGTATCAGTTTTGTATAAAGCCATAATTATTAAATGCTTCCTTTTTTTAAAGCTGCAATATTTAATTGTCATGTAGGTTGCTGTCGTTTACGCCTTTAGTTACATTGCCAAGGTACTTAATGTTTAATAGAATCCTTCCATAACCCTTTGTCATTAATACATAGCTTGAAAAAAGCTGGGACAACAGTCATGGAATCTAAATGAAGCAGTAAGTGAGGCACTTGTAGTCTCCCTCATTATCTATCTTTCAAAGTAGGCTGGAGCTAAAACAAGCAGACTTCCTGGAAAGTGTTATTAAGATGTATAAGACTAGTGCTGTTGGAAGGAACTCTGTGAGACAATTGCATTGGGGGTATTTGTGTTGATATTGTTTATTTTTTTTCTGAAAAAAAAAAAAANTCCATATGCTTAATAAAGTTCCTTTATTGAGCAATTATGGCATTTTGTTCATTATGCATTGCACCTTGTCACATCCGATGAAGGAAACAGCAAACTCTTTCTCTGTCCTTGAAAACCAAAAATGTAAATAGTGGCATTATTCCCGAGGGAAGAGCTGTGTTAATTGTGGAGCACTGCGTTAGAAATCCTGGATATTGTATGTCCTCATTGTTTAGTTAGCGTGGGGTGGTTACTGTGGGATTTAAACCATATGTCGCCTGAATTCCAAAATTGGTCCTTTCAGTCAGCTGTGCTCTATCATTCAGTATTGATCACAGATAATATGCTTTGCAAATTAGGGGTGGTTACAGTGCCTTTGTCCATAATAGATGTTGTCATTCATGTAGAATAGCCTGAAAGTGAAGAACATTTTAAACGGGGTTAAAGCTTCTATAGTCATCATTAATGAATTTTCTAATGCTGTCTGGATTCCATAATCGTGTGAAGATCAATAGCTATTACAGTATAATGTAAACAAACAGAGAATCCATTAGGAATGGAGGGGCTGAGCTGAAGCATTTTACTTCTTGCCTACAGTGGCGCATTAGTTATTATCAGGGCAAAACTGAATAATCAAGTGTATAAAATATAGTCTGAATGAGCTGGTGATTAGCGAAAGTGAGGTTATTGCTGAAAGAAGACAGTTTTAGTATCTTTTGTAAGTGAAATGAATTTGAACGAATTTAGCTGTAATAACAGGATCCCATTTAGGTATTGCTGTGGTGCACAGGAATACTTATGAGCTGGATGTTTGAAAACAGTGAAGTAACAAGATGGATTTGTTGTCTCACACCAACACTTTTGACTGTGAGAGCGCGTAGACGCTCCGCTGGGGTGGGACCTGCATTGCCACAGGCACGGGAGAAATACAGAGGAAATGGCAGTTCTTGTCCCTGAAGGGCACTGTCTGAAATATAAGGCATAAGAATAAGAAACAGACAAGGAGGTGAAGGGATGACAGGGAGAGGGGCTGCTGTTGAGCATCTTTTGCATATTTTAGCACGGTCTGGCTAGCTGTGAATCTCTCATCCAGCTGGTGACAGCAGCCTCCCCTCAAGTCCATCGCTGAGTTGTGGCATTGTGAGCATTCACTGTTGCAGCGTGTCTGAATGTTGAGCCCAGATGCCAACACAACAAAATCAACCCCGATTTGCTGTGATAAAGTACATTTCTTTTGTACAGTCTGTGGTACTGGGTCATACATGCGATTTCTTCACTGCTTCATTAGCTTGATTGCAATGACAAACTCAGAGGTATCTATTGTCCTTGTTTGTAAGGACCTGTGTATTTCTCATTACTGTTACTTGTTATTTAATGCAGTCCTCCTTAGCAGATAAGAGGAGAGCTCTGACCTGGGAACTCTGCAGTGCCTTGCAGGACTTGTACAAGGTTGTGACAGCCCAAGGGAGCTGGGGTTGTTCGGCCTAAAGGAAAGGAGGCTGAGGGGAGACCTTATCACCCTCTACAATTACCTGAAAGGAGATTGTAGAGAGGTGGGGGGTTGGTCTCTTCTCCCAAGTCACCAGCAATAGGACAAGAGGAAATGGCCTCAAGGTGCACCAGGGGAGGTTCAGATTGGATATTAGGAGGATTTTTTACACTGAAAGGGTTATTGAGCATTGGAATGGGCAGCTCAGGGAAGTGGTTGAGGCACCATCCCTGGAGGTATTTAGAAGACGGGTAGACATTCCAAACTAGACAATTCTATGATTCTTTCTATTATTTGCATGGATGGTGTCTAACAGCCTAAGACTGAAAGGTGTTTCATGCTTTACCTGCCAGTCTTCAGTGGGGAATGCCCCCTGAAGTATCTGCCGTGTTGCAGAAACTGCTCCATCTCAGGTCTTTACCAGCACTGACCATTCAATATCACTGCTTAAAAAACCTCCCAAAAAAAAAAAAAAAAGGTTCCCTCTGCCCTCCCCCCCCCATCTCTTGAAAGATCATCTGTTTATCTCTCTCCCTGATGCAACAGGCAAACTGTGTTTTTCCTTATCTGTGTCATCTGTGTTACAAGAGAAAGGAGATTGCTTGAACACTGGGTGTAACACAACCCAGTTATCGTTTCACGGTTGGTCGACTTTTTAATGGGGACTGCGGTGTGACACCAGAGGATCCACATGGGAGAGAAGCCTTGTCTGCAGTATGGTTTCTCAGGCAGCCATCTGAGTCCAAACCTCAGTGTGAATTTGTGATCTGAACTTTCATAAACCCACACATCCTTTTTAGATTCTCTGGAGTCTGGTAAGACCTGACCTCACTCAGCAGACTTTCCTTTCACAGTGTCATTAATGTCCCTACCAGGCCACCTATTTTCATGAAATTTCCAGGAATATTGAGACCTGCTGTTCCTCTGTGATGTTTGAAACAGCCTGGAGACAGGCTATATGTGATCAACAGAGCAATTGTGTGTCCATAAGGGACATGAGACTTCCATCTCGAAGAAGTTTCCACTCCGTAACACACCACACCTGAAATATAGCACAGCATGTTACTCACACAAATATGAGGGTGTATTCCCCAGGAAAAAAAAAAAAAAAAAAAGAAAGAAGCTACATTTTCTCTTAAATTTCTCCCCCAGTGATGTTTCTCATTGTACTCCAGCAAAGAGTGCTCGGCCCAGACGGGCAGCTGACACTACGGCCACCAGGTCTACCTCTGTGCAGATTTGGCAGTGCAGCACAAGGAGTGCAAGTCCAGAGCTCCTACCCTTGCTCGTGGAAGTGGACTTGTGTGGCTGGCAGCAGAAGCAAGGGGAATTGATTCAAGCAAAGTCTTGGCGTGGAGAAGGTCACAGGGATTGCTGGAGAGCTTTCAAAGGCACATAAAGGAACTGGGAACTGAGGGTGATGTTAAAAGTATTTAGACACCTTAGTACAGCTTAGGTGGATTTGAAGCCGGTAAGCCCTCAAAAACAACATCAAAACCACCATGCATATCTGAATGACTTAGTGTCTAAGAAGCCACCAGACACGTGGATTTTAACCAGAAAGTTTTTGTGGTTACCTGGACTTGTGCTGTCGCACACATTATCACAACTTACTGTCACCTTGGCTGTTCTGAGCCTTTATCCAGCCAGGTACTCCTCATTTACCAGCACCTATACACTCAGAGGAGCCCAGTCAATTAGGAACATATACTCAGGGGCCTTCTCTGTCCTGTCAGTGAAGTTAAGATCCCCTGTGCTCTGCCAGTCATGTTGATGCTTCCATTTCTGCAGCAAGGCACACAAGAGCATTTGGCTTAATCTTTCCTGTGCTGACAGTTTGCTATTTGTGGCATTTTCTCAGATCACATACTCTGTGTAGCTGACAGTAGATTGTGATTTTCAGCAAGTGGAATGCAAGGGAATGACATGTATCCCTGGCAGTCTGGTAACGCATCCATGGTGGGCTATTCCCACAGCCCCGAAAACGTCGAGCCTGTGAGAAGGAATGGCCTGGAGAGGCTGCCTCTGCCACAGTTGTCCCTGGGTTCACTGTCCAGTTTCTCAAAACATTACTTCATTTTTGTCCGAGTGGAGATGTGCAGGACTAAACACAAAGAGCTGATCTCAAGCCCGAATTTTCTTTCTCTGTGCATCAGAAATAGCCCTGCTGAAACTACCCTGGTTTAAAACTTGGCAGGGAGGAAAAAAGGCCCAACGCATTACGTTATTTTCTGCTATTTTTGATTCCTGAGATCTTTCTGGAGCCTTCAAATTTTGTGCAACTATCGTGTCTCCTGGAAAATTTTCCTGTCAGTCTAAATTGTCTTGCATTTGCTGTAAGCTCCTGAGGCTAATTGCTGCACAGCGGTACGCTTAGTCCTCAGCCATCCCTGTCTCTGGGCTGCGAGCTGAGCGCACGTGGGTGCAGATCCACCATGGCTGACTCTGAAAGTAACTGGTTTGTCTTTCTTGAGCTTATTCTGTCACTGGGAGACCTGTGCCATGTTGTTTCCTGGACCAGCAGATTTAGGGAAGTATTTCAACCACTTTTTCCCAATGCTCAGGCTCTGCCTGTACCCTGCAGGCAGCTCAGGCCCAAGGGCACTATGCATCCATGCACCAGGAATGCCAGGAACATGTGTTTGGCTCTGCATGGGGCTAAGCCCCATATAAAATGGGTCAGCCCAGCTCTGCTATAAAATTCCACAGACCCCAGGGACTGAAGGCTGGCTCTGAGGCGTAGTGGCGCATCCTGGCTTGTGTCCATGGACCTCTTCTCTCCAAAACAAAACAGCCTCATGCAAACTGCCTATTTAGGAAAACCCAAGGTCTGTGCTAATCTCTTAAGGGTGCCCAGGCATTGTGTGGGAGAGGGTAAGTTGTTATGGGCCAAAGCCTTACCAGGGATTGCGCTAAGAATTAAGAAGTATGGACAATTGCAGATCAGGGCTCAAGCCCTGGCCCTGGCCCTGGTTTATTTTCCCATGCAATCTGCTGGAATCAGGGAGGCTCCTGCAAAACCCCGGATTTATTTGCACTCTGCAGATATGAGCTCATGCTTAGCAGGGCTTTGCAATGAGGTGAGCTTGCTCTGGCTGCATTTTAGGTGGACACAGTTTCATCCTGCCTCTGCTGAGAGCTGAAAGCAAGCCTTGTGACCATGTTAGCGTGCTGCTTTGACTGAATAAACTCTGCTGAGTTCCAGAGTTTGTTATTTTTGGCTCAGGGCTGGGCAAATGTGTTATCAAAGCTTCATTTTGGCCAGAAGTAAACTCGGTGTTACATCCAATACTCGGGGTGAAAGTGCCACAGGAGGTATGTACTGTTTCTCCTAGTGTGCCAGTTCAATGGGACGCTGAAGCCTACCTGAATTAACAAACTGTCCAGAAATCCTGCACCCTGGGGATGGATGCAGGGAGATACTCCAGGAACTTTGCAAGTGTCAGGCTGGAAGCAATGGGGCTCACTAGCTCTGGGTCTGTGCCAAATTCTGGTTTCCCAAGGGCTCACACGGGGTATCTCCATGCTTTCTTCCCCAGTATCCATATTTTCCAGGCTTTCTCCATGGCCTCTGGTATTTTAATTTCCCATTTTTCTGAAAACAGAGAAAAAACTAGGTATGTTTGATAATATATAACAGTCAAATGATTCTCATTCTTGATCTGAAATTCCTCAGTATCCTGCACAAATATGAACAGGACTGTACCTTTTAAAAGAGAAATTTCTGAGAAAGTGCAGTTGGATACACTTATTTTTGGTAGCTTTTACATTAAATGTGCTTCAGGCTGATGTCAGATGACCTTGGGACTCCAAAATACTATATGTTATTCTACACCATGACTTTGCATTTCACACCTATTCTCTAGGATTTTTTAAACTGTATTTTACATTGCTTTTAGGTGCGGTCTTTAAAAACTTGAAAAGAGTAAGGTCTGAGAAGGAAAAGCTACAGGTCTCAAATTGTGTCTGCAGTGTGAGTTCGGGTTTGCCTGGAGGGGCAGCACATGGAAACAGGACCACATGAATATCTACTGAAGTGTAAACATGCACACTGCTCACATGGCACTCTGAACTCAGATTTGCTTGGGAATGCAAATCTCTTTTGTTTAAAATATTTTGTTTAAAATTCTGCTTTTAGGAAAACATGTAATTGAAACAAGTTTCTGCATCACAGCTGATCTGCGACAAACAAAGACAAAATTCTTCAAAAGAGATTTTGAAAAAAAAAAAAGAAAGAAAAGGGTATCTCTTAATTTCTAGGATATGAAGCTATAACTTCTTTCAGAAGTGAGAGAGTGAATGAGGGAAGTTGTAGCTACTGTGCTGCTGGGTGTAATTAGTTTCCAGATTATATCACTTTTGATAATTAGATCTACATGAAACCTCTAGTCAAAGACTTCACAAGCATTTCTCGTATGTCAGCCTGGATGTGCAATAGCTGTAGTGATAGATCTACTGGATAGATCTAGGCTAGTAGATGCTTTGGGAAACACCTTCATCTTTCTTTCAAGCTGGCAGATGGTTTAAGTCCAGGCTGGACCGCCTGCTGTTGTTTTCAATGAAGGAGTGTTACCTTTTTGGATTCATGAAAGGCTCTCAATCAAAGCTAAAATGGCAGGCCAGTGCGGTGAATCAATAAAATCTCTACTTTCAGCTGGAGTGTCGGATAGTAATTCTTCTCGTGTCACTGCCCGGTTAAACAGTCATACTCCCGCTAAAAGCCCTATAAGACATAATAGATTCATGTGGCGTTAGTCTATTGTACTGCATTTACCCAGAAAAAGGGAGAGAGGTTACTGTTTCACTAAAACAAACCAGACACTGATGCATTGTGTATCAAAATGTATTCAGCCATTTTGCTCTGCCTCATTAGAGCGGGGGGAACTTGTTTTCTATACCGCTTGTGGAGGGCTGTTAAGACATCTGACATATTCATTGCAAATCCTAGTTTAATGATGACTTAGACATCCAATCCCAAATGATTTTACATGCTGGCTTTCTGGTTTCCCATTATAGTCCATATCCATGTGCTTTCTGTTTATTAAACTACAATAAAGATGTACAAACTGAATGTATTAGAGCGTTTTCCAAGAAGCTTCAGAATAAATCAGTGGGCTTTGCAGAGCAATTATCCAACTGTATAATTTCTAATTGCAGGAAATTAACTTGGTGCATCTGATTTGATGTATTAAATTTCCTTGTATGTCGTGTTTTAGAAGAAAATGCTTATAGGACAAAGAGATTTCATTAAAAATGAATCTGAAAGTCCTTAAATGTTAAATATCAAGGCTCAGAGCATTCAAGAAGGCATGGTTGCTTTGTGCCCTGCAGCTGGAAGCTGGTGGCCCCTAAACCAGACTTATTCAGATGCAGACGAGTTCCCCAGCCCTTGGTGATTCCCCAGTTGCATGTATCAGCCATGGAAAGCCTTCCCTTATTCACTCCTCAAAACTGACCTTGTATCAGAGAACTGGATTAGTAAAATGCATGCAAGAGGTCTGAGTTAAAACTCTGTCTGGAGCTCTCTTGTAAGTTACATTGCACTCTTCTGGGACAGTTACAAGTAGATGCAAAGTTAGATCCAGTGTTAGACCTAAGGTCCCAAAGGCAAAGAGTGTCTTAGAGGGGAAAGGTTCCTGTTCCAAACTGTATTTACCTTCCTTGTGAAAGACAGTGGTCAAGCAGTAGAAGTTTTGCTTCCTAGCACTCACATGGTGCTCACACTTCTGCCACATCTACCTACATGTCTTTATGCATATCACTCATAGGAATCATTGATTATTTTGAAGAAAATTCTTAAGTGAGTCTGTTCATTCCTTATTTTGGAGAGAAACAGATTACTTTTCCTAGTATACTTAGCAGTGCAGCTTGCTAACGTTGTAATTTAGAGGTGATGTGCAGGATTTTTATATTTAATGAGACCCACATACCACATTATCTCACCATCTGCGTAGATCCGGGAAAGGCAGTAGAAAGTTCCCGTTAGTCATATTAACATCCATCATGCCTTCAGCTCACTGTGAGGATACAACCATGGAAACGTTTCTTTCACCATGGAGGATATTTTCCTTTGAAATTCCACTGAACTTTGCATCTTGGACAAACTTAAATATCCTGGTCTGCAACTCAGCCAGGTATGACCCTGGTTACTAAACAAGGGCAGACTGCAAAATATCATGGGTCCCCTCCTCCATCTCTCTGAAGCAAACCTCAGCAGATGTAGACAAGATTTTAATAGCTACAAAAAGAGAAATGCATGACAACCTCATTAAGGGAACTATAATAGGCTGTCAGAATACCTCCAAAAGAACAATATATCAATGTCTAGTTTGTTGCAGCATTGCTAACTATGGTAGTTTGCCCCTCTCATAATCTTTCATTCATCTTGTATTGGTCTGATTTCCAATAATACTTCACCACCACATGCATCTACTCTCCCTTTCAGCTGCCTCACAATTGCTGACATAACTCTTTAAGTATAGAAGAATTGGGGCTGGTAAGTGACAGTAATAAAAAAGCAGTTAGTGGTCTACCCCACTGCTAGCCCTGATACGGTACATTAGAAGGGTTTTCATTTTCTTCCCCTCTCTACCATCCTGAGGACCATTTTGTCTCATCCCAACATCTGCAGGAGGTCAAGGTCCAAAGAGCCCAGGGATTTTACACCATCTGCCACCAAAAAAAAAAAAAAANGGCCCTAAATGTTGCTCTAAAGAGCTATATAAAGTTATTTATCACTGTAATGGCAAACCAATCATTATTAATTGTACCCACCCACTGTCTTTCATGTACACTGCAAAACCATGAGACATTATTGAAATAGATTTAAACCACTGCAGCTGGAGTTCTCCCCCTCTTCCCCTTTCACCTTCCGCGACCCTTTGGGAAGATGAAATAGAGCCGAGCGATTTTGTTCCTTTTCTTTCATGGTGAAGCCAGCTCCCCTGTTCAGCTGGGGATCCAGCATTCCTCCAAACTAGAAGCGGTCCATAAGTGTCACGAGCCATCTCACACGAGGCTGGGACAGCTGGTGAAACTGCTTCTGAAGCTGTGTGGGAAACACAAGCAGAAACTCACACCAGAGACCCCATAAGATTGCTTCCTCGTGTATATTTAAAGATTTTCCTTCCCCACCTGCCTAGGAAACATCAGCCCCAGTCAAAAGGCAAGAAAACAACAGTGGACTTCCAGGCTTTTCTGTTCATGCGTCAGTAAACAGCACTTTTGCTGAACCTGGTTGTGTACATCTTAAGCAGCTGTGGTTACAATAACATGTCTTGAATGAAATGTGCCAATTGCAGGAAATTGTCAACTCATTATTGTGGCTAACAACTGAGATACGAATGTTTCAGTCAGAGCAAGAGGCAATTTTATAAACAAGGAGCCTTCCTAGGGGGATTTTTATTGTTAAAACCAGTATGAAGTAGACCTGAAATAATTGTAGTGACAAAGGCTTCAGCTCTGCTCCAGCTGGAGTTGATGACAACCCTCCATCTGATTTCCGTAGGGTCAGGATCACGCCCTTTGGGCAAACACACCTAGCACCAGCCTGTGTTCTGCAGTGTTACTCACATGTGCCCAAGTGTCACCTGGAGTTCAGGTCAGCCCCTTTAAACTAGCTGATTAGAAGGCCCAGCGCCCGTGTGGATGCTGCATTCCCTCTACTGGTCCAAACACGCTTCCAACAGCAATCCCCCACTGCTTGCTGGCTGTGACAGCTCTGGGCACAGATCTGAACTCTGCTGCCCAGTAATCCCAGTGACCAGAAGCTGCCTGACCTACTTTTAAACACTCCAGTGTTGTTTTAGAGGTGCCTCTGCTCTTGGCTTTGCTGATATTTGTGAACACATGTGCACAGCTCCCCTGAAAGCTACTCTCACACTCATGTCCTTGTGAAGGCAGAGGACACTGGGCTGTGTTTGGCCGCGAGGGTGAGGAGGAGGATGGGAGGAATGGGACCATGAAAGCTTTGAGTCACCCCAAGACTGAAGATGCCTCTGGGGACATGGCAGATAGGAGAAGCTGAGAAAGGCCAGGCAGGAGGAAGAAGTGGTGGGCAGTCGTGAGAACAGAGGCCAACACAAAGCTTTAGTGCTGCCTGCACACTGTTTGACACAATTAGAGAGACATTAATCTTTATCTTCTGAAGGTTTATATTCTCCTTGGTGCAGCATAGAGCTGAAGAACATTGGTCCAGAATGGGAACAAAGGACAGCATGGGATTAGTCAAGGGCACACTGTCTTACGCAGGGACTCCACAGTCACTCTAGGAAGTGGCAGATGCTTGGACTTCTTGAGGCATAAACCAGAAAAGAGCTTTCTGAGGCTAGAGAGAGAGGGAACAGAAGCAAAACTGAGGCCTGGTAGCTCTTTCTAGTCTAGCTGGAATAAAAAAATACTAAGGAAAAAAATGTAAATCCTGTCTCTCCCTTGGGGCCCTTCTCCCTGTTTGGTCTTTCTTAAGAGAGTGACTGTGTGTGTTACAATGAAGCAAGGATGTTGAATGATACTTGGTTTATGATGAATCATGTACTTTCTGTTATTAAATTAAAAAAAAGAAGTGTGGAGTAAGCAATCTTAAGTCATTACAAAGAACAAGCTTTCAAGTACTTTCAATCTTTCGAGCTCAGTACTGGGATCAGTGTTGTTTAACATCTTTGTCGGAGACATTGACAGTGAGATAGAGTGCACCCTCAGCAAGTTTGCCGATGACACCAAGCTGTGTGGCGTGGTTGATATGCTGGAGGGAAGGTATGCCATCCAGAGGGACCCAGACAGGCTTGAGAGGTGGGCTCGTGCAAATCTCATGAAGTTCAATCAAGGCAAGTGCAGGTTCCTGCACCTGGGATGTGGAAATCCCAAGCTCAAATACAGACTGGGCGGAGAATGCCTGGAGAGCAGCCCTGAGGAGAAGGACTTGGGAGTGATGGTGGATGAGAAACTTCAACAAGAGCTGGCAGTGTGCACTGGCAGCCCAGAAAGCCAACCACATCCTGGGCTGCATCAAAAGGATCATGGCCAGCAGATCATGGGCGGTGATTCTACCTCTCTACTCTGCNTGGGAGGTGTCCCTGCCCATGACAGGGGGCTTAGAGCTTGATGATCTTTAAAGTCCTTTCCAACTCTAACTATTCTATGATTTTAAGTAGGGTGGGCAAAAAAGGAATTTCTAGTTGCAAATTTCCATGAATAACAACCAAGAAGTGCCTTGTACTAAGACTGATGCTTCAGCATTCATCCATAGCCTGTGAAAAATTTAAAATAATCCTGGCCAGGAACCCAATAACTGGTCATTTGTATTCCATGAGTTGTAGAACAATTCCAAAAGTAAACAGGTAAATCCTGTATGCTTTCTTTTCTCTCATCCAAGCCCAAAATAGATTATTTGAGCATTAGAAATTCTGCAGCTGGTGCTTGTCACAAAGTGAGTTGTGTTTCAGTGTTTGAGCACAGAGGTTCCTCCACCCAGATGTGCATCTTGAGCCTGTGCTGCCACTTGGGGGGCACTCTCAGCACTGATGGCTTTCCGATACCCCTGCTCTGGGGTCTGTTTTTCCACTGCATCACAACCGGCTGCAGCAGGAGATGCTGAAGCTCCCCAAAGGCAGGACAACTGTCCCTGTCACCAGGGAAAGTCTACTGACACATATGATATCCAATCCTCCACTGGGGAGAGCTGGCAGAGGCATTGAATCCTGACAGTTGGACAGGGAGATCCTGGCATGTACCTGTGTGGAGGGATAGTGACTGTGGGGTGTGAAAGAAGGAACAGTGGAAAGTTGTCCCTGTGGTCTCACAGTTCCCAGAGAGCAAAGCTGGTCTCCCAAAGAATAGATGTTACTGTCCCATAAGGCAGCAAACACCCCAGGGAAGGACCTGATACAGATCAATGTGTCCTTTTGTGGCAGAAATCAAACTGAGGTCACAAGCTCTGATAAAGACCGCACGTGCCTTTTCTAGTGAAATGGTAATTTCAACCAGTCTGCATCAGCAGAAATACTTCTGCCCTCTGAGGTAGGAGTGAAAGCACAATATTTCCAGTGGTATGGTTAAGGGAAGACAGGTTTGGGATTACAGCCATCCTATTAACAAAAAATTGGCGCCCTTCCCTGCACTGCCTTGTCCTTCCCTTTACAGATGACTTTGTCCTTCCCCTCACCTTTCTGCACTTGCTCTCCCCTTTTAGTGATCCATTTGCCTCAGAAATTCCTGCTTATGCTATGGGTTATCTCCAGATTGTTTACAGATTGTAATATGCAACGTGCTCATACAGCAATTTTCTGTTGCCAAAGGGTGAGGTCTCTTTTGCTCCTCTACTCTCTAGCCTGGTTCCCTTGTGTCTACTCCTGTTTGTCAGACCCTTCCCATACCCAATTTAAATTGCTAAAATGATCAAAATCTCTGCATTTCTTTTGGATTTGTTTTCTACCATTTTCATGTGTTAGCTCTGCTTCTGCAAGGAGCCTTTAAGTCACAAGCCAGGTAAACGAACAGGGACCTTTTATACAGGGCCGACCCAGCCTTCTAAAAAATTATTTTGAATCAAAATGACTGCAAAAGTACATTTGCCAAGGTGCTGAGCAACTGCCTCTCATTGCTGAGGCCCCTTCTGTTCTTGTGCTGGTGCTATGGGAGATGCTTGATGCAGTGAGTTCTCGGGCCTTGGCACCAGGGGCAGGCAGTTTTACTCACACCATTTACAGGGATCACAAAATGAAAGCCGTCTGTAGAGATATCTATTTCTTTTATAGAACTATAGACACACCTGGACACATGATGGCTTGGTGAATGGCTGCTAAAAGATGTTGTGAAATGAAATGGAGATGAGTGTTTTCAGCTCAGGCACCTGGCAGAAATAATGTGTGTGATGCGGGAAATAAACAGCAGCCCCTCAAATCATGTGCAGTAGAGGTGGTTGTGGGCTTGTCATTTGTTTTCATGCACAAAAGGATCAGCAGTTACATCTGAGCAGAGCAAAAGATGCTGGGATAAAAAGCTTGACAGTAGCCAGTCAAGGATCCATCTCTATAACATGCATATACACAAGTGAATATAGCAGTCCACCTTCTGCAGTGTGAACATGAAGAGATACTAGATGTTTGTTTTGTACCAGTTTTTCCCAAACTAAATTACAATCTACCTTTCTTACCTTTTGGGCGGTTTGGTATCCCTCATACCTTCACGTGCGCTTCTTGTTCAGAAAAAGGTAGACAATAATGTCTTTGAGATCACAAGCAGGGACATATGTCTGGGATGAGGTTGCATCTTGTTTCCTGGAGGGTCTGAACAGGTGGCACCTTATAGGGCAGTCTGAAGAGGTTGCTCTGATTGAGGTAGGACTCTGCATCTTCTCTGCATCTCCACTGCATGTGGTCTGGTGGAGGGCCACAAAGAGGATCAGAGGGGTGGAGCACCTCTCCCATGAAGACAGGCTGAGAGAGCTGGGGTTGTTCGGACTGGAGAAGAGAAGGCTCCAGGGAGACCTTCTAGCAGCCTTTTAATATCTGAAGGAAGTCTACAGGAGAGCTGGAGAATAACTCTTTGTCAGGAAGTGTAGTGATAGGACAAGGGGTAATGGTTTTAGATTGGAAGAAAGGAGATTTAGATTAGATATTAGGAAGAAATTCTTTCCTGTGAGGGTGGTGAGGCACTGGAACAGGTTGCCCAAAGAAGCTGTGGATGCCCCATTCCTGGAAGTGTTCAAGGCCAGGCTGGATGGGGCTTTGAGCAACCTGCTCTAGTGAGAGGTGTCCCTGCCCATGGCAGGGAGGTTGGAACTCGATGATCTTTAAGGTCCCTTCCAACTCTAACCATTTTATGATTGTATGACTCTATGCTGTGGATCTCTCCAAGGAACAAGAGCTTCAAAAAGCCACAAATATGGTTTGTAGTTCTATCCTGTCCTATGTTGTTTGCCTCATTTATCCAAGACACAGTACAAAGCCTTATTTTTAGATATGTTAAAATGCTGTAGTTTAAAAAATAATTTCATTCTATTTGATCTGTCATTATAAAGATGAAACTGAGTTTCTCCTGTTTGGGAACATTTTGTTCTCTTTTCAAGCTCAGTGTTTTACTAAAACTGTTTGAGAAGACACACCAAAGAGAGATCTGCAGACCTTGAGAGGAGATTCTTTGTGTGAAGTCATTAATATTGATTTTACCTGACACACCTGCAGTAAGAGAACAAAATTGTTCCGGTTGTATACAAGTAATCTCTATTAAAATCAGTCTACTGTCCTGAACTGAACAATTACAAATCCAAAATGGAATAATTTCAATTTCTTTCTGTTGTTTTGTTGGTCAGCTGCATTACTTCCTTTGGCATTTGTTTTTTGCAACTATGATGATCCTGTAGAATCAGGCCTCCCTCATTTGACATGGCATGAAGTGTGTTAGTTATTTTCAACTTAGACTGTCAGCATTAGGAAAGTTTGCCGTTAACATGAGTATTTATTGCTTTTCACTAAAGACGTAGTGTAATAAAGAAGGTTATTTTCTTCAGATACTAATTAGACAGGTACATAATTAAACATCTTAAATAATGAAATACATGCTCTGTAAAAGGCTAAAAATATCTGGCCATAAATTAGTCATTCAGCCTATATTAATAAATAAGTTCTGGATGTCAGCTCACAAAGATTTCCTTTCTGTAATTTGACCACCAGTGTGTGCATCGTGAATACATCAGACTCCTCATCTAGACACTGCTCAGATGCATTCTTTGGTCTCCTGGGTCACTGGACCTTGCAGAGATGGAGGGTTTTGTGTATGGTCTGGTCTGATTCTAGTATGGACATCTTGGCATGTGGACTTTAACAGAAACAGCATATAACCATATATATGTATATCTATATATATATGTAGTGGAGACAGGGAGAGAAATGGTATGGCATGAGGCAGAGCATACCCTTTGGCAGGAAGGTTTGGGGAGAGGTAGATACAGTCATGTACAGCATGACACACATGCAACATTTGTAAAATTTCATTTCTACCTGCCTGAAAGAATGACTGACCTCTGACAAGATCTTTTTGCAGAGAGGTAGGGTCACTGTGTCCGTGGAGGATATATATGGGGCTATGTGGCAAACTTTTCTGAATGCTGACCTACTTTGGTGTCAGTAGGGCCAGGATTTCAACCTCAAAGCCAGCTGAGAAATCTTGGTGCTTACCTGTTGTAGGTGCACTGTTCTTGGGAAGTTAACCCCCTTCGCTGCTTCTTTCACCTTTGCAGAGTAACCTACCCAAATGAAATGCTGTGAGGACTCACTATCTGACCAGAAAGAGTTGATGCTCCAAAAGAGTATTAGTGGTTATTCTTAGTCAGGTTTCCTAAGGAAATAAGACTTGTGAGATCCCACTTTTTGTGTTTGCTCTACTGTTGTAATTCCTTTAACTATTGAAATGTCCATTTTAAGCAAATTTTAAGCAGTTGAGGCTTCAGGACATTGTAGTCCTATGAGTCCTGTAAAAACAGGCATGTAAGTAGGTGGCAGACAACCAGGTTGGTACTGGCACCAAACGAAAACCTGCCAAGTAGCAGGCACTAGAGAATCCACTTAGTGAACAGACCACAGCCACTGGAAAAGCTGGGAACAAAGCTCACAGTTTATAGAACAAAGAAGTCACCAAACTGTGTAAGCACCCCTGCACAAGAATGTACTTGTTTAATTTGCTTAACTTAAATGATAGGCAATGGGCAAATTGTTTCTTGAAGAAAAAAACCACTCCACTTCTCCACTGGCCTTTTGCCCTTTTCTAAAACCTTGCTCAAACTAAATCTTTGTGAAGGTTCTGAAATATTTAGTTACTGCCTTTCCTTTTCTTCACATTTTTTTCTCGTGTATTTCTGGACTGTGGCCAGAATGGGAAACAGATTGCTGAATACAGCAAAAAAAGCTGTTCTCAAGGTACTTCCATGCCATCCGAAGGCTGGAAATGCTGTAAATCTTGAGCTAACCTGCTCTTGAAACCTTGAAACTTGCTGACGGTGCACTTCCCTCGTGTGCGCTACCAGGTATAACCGCTGACTGTTCTTACATTAGCAGGTCTCATCTTACCAAGGCTGGCCTGCAGACACCAAGATAATGCTGCTGTTCTGTGTGGTACCAGACCACCGCGACAGCATTCAGGGCTGGTACTTCGCAGCGTTCATTCCTAACATCAGCCACAGTCTCTACTATGTGGTCTGTGCTCTGCCATTGCTCCTGCAGAATCACAGAATCTTCATGGCTGGAANTTTATCCTTTGGTGCCTATCTTAGAACTGAAGTGGCACTTACCTGCACGCTCTCACAAATTCAGCTTTGGGGAGAGGAGATGGAATTTGCTTCCTATTTCTCTGCATCCCGTCTCAGAGCAAAGAGGTGCAGTAGAGAATCATAGAATTGTAGAATGTTTCAGGTTGGAAGGGACCTTAAAGGTCATCAAGTTCCAACTCCCCTGCCGTGGGTAGGGTCACCTCCTACCAGACCAGGTTGCTCAAAGCTCCATCCAGTCTGGCCTTGAACACCTCCAGGGATGGGGCATCCACAACTTCTCTGGGCAACCTGTTCCAGTGCCTTACCATGCTCTCAGGAAACAATTTCTTCCTAGTATCTAATCTCAGTCTCCCTTTTCCCGTTTAAAACTATTATCTGTTGTCCTGTCACTACGCTCCCTCATAAAGAACCCCTCCTCATCTCTCCTGTAGACCCACTTTAGGTACTGGAATGCAGCAAGAAGGTCTCCCTGGAGCCTTCTCCAGGCTAAGAAGAGCTGCTGCATATGTCAAACTAGTCCAGAACTATGCATGTACTAGTGACATGCTGGGAAGAGGGTTTTACAATCCCACAGAGAGGCATGGAATCTCCTGTGACCTCCTGTGATGATGCTTTGTGTTGCAAACTCTATCACTGTGTCCTAGGGCCAGGTCTTTCCTTGTGTTGCACATCAGGATTGAGTGAGCTGAGGTAGAAAGGATTATTCAGCTCATAATGCTTGTGCCCTCAAACTCTCCTAATTTTGCCAATTCTGGCAACGTGTCATGGTTTTATTACATTAGAGTACTTGGTGATATTGTATTTGTTTTTTTTTTATCAGTGTTATGACATTTCCAAATAGTACTGCCTAAAGAGTCCTGTTCACTTATTCCTTCTGATTGTTTGGGAAATCTTTGTCTTACTTTGATTTAAATGTTCAAGATACAGGCTGTGCCTTTGCTAGGTTATTGTGATCCTCAGAATAACATATCCCTGATGACTGGCAGGATCTCAAGGAACTGCTGTAGCACAGGTTATGAACAAGGTTTTTATTAAAATTCCTGCAGAATTTCTAGCCAGGTTTCAAGATCATATCAATAAAGGTAGTTTAGATAAGTCTCAGAAAGTCACAGTTTACTCATACCACAAATGAACATATTTTCCATAATTAACATAAATAGAATTACTGAATTATTGATTTCTGGTTTTCAGGGAATACAATCAAACCTACCAAAGGGAAAGAATGAATATTTTTGCATTCATTGAAGGAAATGTAGTGAACTATTAGAGAGTGCAGATTGATTCCAACTGTATTGCTGTGGAAAATTCTAGTCCTTTTGTTCTGGATTTTACTCTTCTGAAAAGTCAGCCTCATAAGGTATAGGCTGTGCAGTCTTTACCTGCACAGATATGTTTGGATTCTCACAAGAGCTCTGTTTCTTCCTGGACAACAGCCTGGGGAAGTAAGTCCTGCCACTTCTGCTGAGAACTTAGCAGATGTGTAAATGACAATAGACACAAATGCCATGCATCCATTTGGAGAGCCACTTGTTGATCTGAGTGTGTCAGCTGATCTCAGAGCAGCCCGAGCAGAAGAACAGCTGCTCCACAACCAGAGAACGGCTCTGGAAGGAAGGGCAAAAAGTGTCACAGGAAACTATAAAGAAACATTTCCCCTCTTACATTGTGGAGGAGGCACGAACCATTTATTACGTGTGGTGGTTGGCAAAGAGAAAGAGGGAGAAGAAAGAGCTGTTCAGACACCTTGAGAAAGCCACTCATGAAAAGCTGGATTTTAGTTATTCCATCTCGGTTTGATTGATATGTGTAGCCTCACTGAGCCCGGTGTATCTTCTTTACACTCACAGCCTCTTCATGAGCTGACTAAACATTTGACATAGAATTTGAATAATTCTCTAATTACTGAAGCCCTGTTGATGAGGTAGCCTGCACATGGACACTTTCTGCTCCCACTTACAATCTTTCTAGAGAAGCAGCCAAAGGGCAGGATGGGGGCACTTTATTTTCCACACTTTAGAGATAAGGAATTGGACATGATATAGATGAATTTGCTTTCCAAAGATTACCAAGGAAGCCTGTGTCAGAACTGGTTTTGTGTTTTTGGATTCCCAAGCTACAGCTTTAATTTTCCCTTTCCCTCAAGTAAATGGAAACGTTTATGAATTAGTGATGTCAGCAAGGTCGTACAGTGATGGGACACAGACAGTGAGTGAATGGGGGTTTGTAGGTAGGGCATAAACCTAAACTTTACATAAAACTGTATGATCTCTGACCATAAATCAAAATTGCTTTCTTTCTGCCAAGGAAAGATGTATGCCCACTTTTTAGAATATTTTAGTAAGTTTGGCTTGGAAGATTATTTCTCACCTCTTAAGGATATGTTTTAATATCCACAATCCAACCCTGTATCCCTTTGGGTTGAAATAATGCTGGCTGAATTATACAAATTCAGATGAATGATCAAGCTCATGGCAGTAGAATTTGCTATTCACTGTTCCCTGCCCCTGGACTTTCAGAGGAAGAAACATTCCAACATTNTACTCGTGTCAAGCATACATCAAACTTTCACGTAATTTTTGTAAATGAATTGCATCAGAAGACTCAACAGTTGATGTTATGCAAAATCAATATGCATTCAATCCATGGATATGAGCACGTCTCAAGGGCAGTTTAATTTCCACAGAGAGGGGTGATAGTAGTAGTAAAATGTATGTTGAGGGTTGGAATTAACTCAGAAGAATCTGTTGCACCTGTGAATAGAACAGAAGCCCAGTAGGTGAACTATTTAAACTATTTACAGAGGGGTAATCAAATCTAGGGGAACTAAAGCTTGATAGCCATGAATTTTCATCTAGCTCTTTTTTTTTTTTTTTTTTTACCGTATTTCATATGGTNCAGCATCACATTGATTAGAGGACTCTTAACAAATAGAATTGCTTTTCACCAAGTTATGGAGAGAAACCTGGCCATTTTGATCTAATTCTTCCTACCATCCCATTGCACTTGATTTCATTGTGAATATGTTTCATAGCAAATATGATTTCCAAGTGTACCGTATTTCATATGGTAGGGTGGTTTTGTTTAAAAAACACAATGTATTCAGAGGAACTGAATTCTCATATGCATGGCATGGCTAGCAATTGAGGCTGGTTCATCCTGTGTTGTAAATGTGTGTTGCTGTTCCTTGTTGCTCACAGGGCAATATGAGATCTTCATAACAACAGATCTGGAATACCTGGCACTTACTATTTGCATTTCTAGCCAATGGAACACCACCTCTTGAATCTCAAAATCAAACAAATCTGCATTTTAACATACTGGTGTCCTTTTATTTAGTTTGGAGAAGAGAATGATGAGGGGAGTCTTCGCTGACCTCTACAACTACCTGAAAGGAGGTTGTAGAGAGGTGAGTGTTGGCCTCTTCTCCCAAGTGAATAACAATAGGATCACAGGAAATGCCTGAAGCTGCAGCAGGGGAGGTTTAGATCAGATATTAGGAAGAATTACTTTACTGAGAGGGTGTTCAAGCACTGGAATGGCCTGCCCAGGGAGGTAGGAGTCACCATCCCTGGAGGTATTTAAGAAATGTGTAGATGTGGCACTTCAGGGCATACTGTACTGCCCGTGATTGTTGGGTTGGGTGATTTGTTTTGTGGGGTTGGTGTGGGTTTTTTTCTTTTTTTTCCTTTTCTTTCTATTGTGTGTATGGTTGGACTTGATGATCTCAGAGGTCCCTTCCAACCATGAAGATTCTGTGATTCTGTGGCTCTATTTGTACAAAGTCTTTTTTTCTTTCTCCTGAAAAAAACGTCACCCCAAAAACCCTTGCTTGAAAATATCTTAAATAACATTGGATTTACATACTGGAGTGTTATGTGGGAGCACTGAGATTTATTTCAGTTTCATTCCTGTAATTTCTTAAAAGAAAGCAAGGGAAACAAAACATGACACTAGAGAGTACGAGGTTCTGGTAGCTTAGTATCTCTTTCATACTGTTGTGGAAAACAACTATAATGCCAAATATTTTCTGCTTTTTCTGAGCAACTTTCTTATAGATTAGAGGAAAAAAAAAAGATATTTGTTGGAGATAGTAAAGCTGGATTATGATGGAAAGGAATTTGGTACATCCATAATTTTATGTTTGGATAAAGGAACCTGGACTAGCAAAGAAAAGGGCAGTGTTCATGATCATTTTGCCTCTTCTGCTCCACAAGAATGCTTTTCAAGGAAAATGAGGATCCAACATATGCTAGTAAGTGTTTGATCTCAGTGATTAATTGCCAACTTTGTGAAAATTGGGGTGACAGCATTTTCTTCAGTGATGATGCTGTTTCCCTGCACTCCCTTACTGCTGAATATATTTTAATGTGTTCTTCACAAAAGTTAATGGGGGAAGCCAGCTTTGTCCCATAAAAATTACCATGTTAATCTATGACTCTGGTAGTCAGATGGACTTTTCCTTCCACTTTAAGTAAATTCTAATTGATTGTCCTTTAATACGCATGAGATTTTTTTGTTCATATAAGCTTGTAAGTTTTTGGAACAGCAGCTTTGCATGATGTGGTTGCAGGTTGAAGTCGCCTTCTTTCTACCTTTCAGAAAGCCTGCAGCACCACCAGTCCACTTACACACCCACTGTTGTCCCGGGTGGAGTGATTGACTTCACTCATAAGAGAGAAGTAATGAAATATTTATTCAGGTGAAACAGAGATTTAACAAAATTAGTAGTGTATTTACTGCATAGAGGACAGGGTCAGACAAACTGTCAGGGAGAACCTCCCGTTGAGTCAGGAGGTTCAGAAAGGACCCCCTTGCTTTCCAAACTCCTTCTCAGAGAGGAGTCTAGGTGTGGCTGGATCCAATCCTAGTCCCAGACTTGGTCAACAGTTTATGTCTAAAGGTTATATATACACAACCATGCCTTTCTATTACTTAGCTAAGATTTCAAAGTTTAGCATGCTATTAGTCACTTACCGAGAATCTGTTGCAGCAAGGGATCTCTCAGCCTCAAGGAGTAGAACCTTAAGTGAGCGTCCTCACAAAAGGGGAGATCCTGGCATGTAGTCTGCTGCCGTACTGGAGAGCTCAAAGTGCTCTTGGGCTGTCCACTGTTTATACAGTAAGACAATTGACCTATAGTCATATTCTCCTGGGAACAAAGTATCTAGGTCCCCACTCCAGACAGTGTTCTGGCTATGTTACCAGCTATCCCCCAAAGTTCAGGTGCAACTTATCACAACCAATGTTGCTATGGCCAAGACCTGAGCAGGAGCCATGGTGGGGGGAAGGAGGCGGAAAAACAGGGAGACCGCACTGCCACAACTGTCTGATCCATGAGTTAAAGCCAAGAGAACTTGCTTTTGCATCCTCTTCACATTTCTGGCTGTTGCACGATGCTTTGTCCTCTTTCCTAGGGCTCTGCCCATTACCCTGTTGCAGGCTGCGGTTCTGCATCTTCTGATGCTGTGGGCAGCAAAGTAGACCTCCTGTTCAGCATCTTTGCTTTCCATCCCTTTTTTCTTTCTGGCACAACATAAAGTTGAAGGGGATCCAAGCCTGATATAGTTTCATGTTTGCTGATTCAGAATGGACAATGTTGAACCCGAAGTTCAGGCACTACAGTCTGTGTGAAACAATAACCAGTAACCCAGCCCTGGAGCATTTGAGAGAGGTTCAAGTTCTGATCAAGACATACAGAGAAATGAGTGAAAGCAGTCGTTCCTCAGATTGATGTGGGTAGCTCACATAAGCACCACACAATTTTTCTCAAGGTGAGCAGAACCACAGGCAGTAACTTCCAATCCAAGTTGGCAGTGCAGCTATACTCACACGCCTTCTGGGTCAGTGGCCAGTATTACCATCACTGGAGCTAGCTAGTCCTGGGAGGATCAAACAAAACTTGCTCGTAGGAGAAATTTCTTCTTATTTCTATCCCTATGGGTAAATTTCTAACCTGTCCCCTGAACCAAGACTGATTTTCTCCCTCTTTCCTAGTTCTACCTTTTGTAATTGGAGAAGCTGGTACTATTCAGAGAAGTCTTGGATGTTTTAAAAAACAGTAAACTACTGTCCTTTGAGAGGTCTTTGAGAGTTGTTTTCTGATATGCAGTGCCTGTTTTTGTTATGGTGAAGGATTAATGTACAATTTATATTTCCCTATATCCTTTGCTGTTGTATATTTTTATATGGTGTCATTTCTTATTCATTTCCTCCCCGAATTTGGACTTCCCTCATATTTTCTACTTGCTTTATATAGCTTTTTCTCCACTTTAAACAGTCTTACTGATACAGCAAAGAACTGACAGCCTTGTACAGGGCTCCTGTGAGACCTCATCTAGAGTACCTCGTGTAACTTCTGATTGGAAACTGACAGACTCTTGCACAGCTAATTGGGGAAAGAAAAGATTATCATATGAGAGAAAAATAGAAGACCCTGGCTTGTGTAGCTCCACAAACTGAAGGCAGAGAGGGGTTATAACTGATTGTCTGTGCGTCAGGGGGTTAAACACCAGCAAGGAAAAAAACCTTTTTATGCAAAGGCTGATGTTGACATAAGAACCACAAGGGTATAGGCTCATTATGGGTATATTAAGCCTTGGAGTTATGAGGATGTCCCTAATGGTTACAGCAGTGAGGTTCTGCAACAGTCTTCCCATTAGTGTGGGGAAGGATGAACTGCTTCCAGAATGGAACTTGATACTGTTATGGAGAAAGAAAGCATGACACAGTGCCTGAGGTAGTAAAGGACCGAAGTCGGTGAATTTAGAGGTTAATTTCAGTTTGTCTGTCTGGCAGTCCCAGATCCAGACTGTAAGTCTAGATTTCCAGAAGAGACTCAAGTGTTTTGTCTCCCATTATATCCCACAGAGAATGGAGAACAATCCAGCTCAGCCAGAAGTAGATACCACCATTTGACCAGTCTCCACTAGCTGTAATGCATAGATATCTACATTTAGACACCTCAATTTAGATGTTAGCCCTAGAATCTCATTGTACTCTGAGTTAATTAATTTCATAAGCCACAGGGGCTTGACTCAGCCGGCTAAGGCATTGTGTCTTGTGCCATCTGAGAGGCCCTAGGGCTAGTTAGAAATCTGCAGGGAGAGGCAGATATGGCACAGGACCTGCAAAAGACCTCCCTTCTTCTGAAGGAGCAGTTGGGAGCTCAGCAGATGTGAGGGCATCTTAGAAAGCACAAGGTGCCTATATTTAGGCAACTGAATTGGACCTCAGACAGGCGGCATGGTGAATTGGAAGTCAAAACCTCAGCAGCATTTGCTCCTTTCCTCTCCTTGTCTCCGCTCATTTTTTTTTTTTTTTTAATTTTCTGCTGTATTTATCTTACTTGGCTACAGCAGTTACATACACCAGAACAGGCTCCAGAATCTTGAAAAGCAAACAGAATTATGCATATTTAAGCTAAAAAGAAATCAACTAAGAGTGTAACTTTACTTCCCAAGTAAAGGTTTTCATGTGCACTGGGCACGTGAATTCCCTCTGTGCGGCCCTAGTCCTTCTGCTGATTTTTCACTAATGTTCCCAGTAGAGTAAACTGAACAGTTTAAGATTTACTACCAGGCTTCTCAATGACACCAGTTAGTTTCTTCTTAGCCAGCAGAAGTCTTTTCATAATGTAGGGCAAGAAAGAACTTTAAGGAAGGGCAAACAACACCAAAAGGTAAAGTGCTGGCTCGCCGCAGGGTCCTGGTTGCCAACCATTATTAATATGCTCATTTCTGGATTTGTCTTTGGGGCTTTCCTTGAACAGTGACGTTAAAAGTCTTGGCAGATGTTAAAAGTAAACACATTCTGCAGTGTTCGTCGCCTCTGTGTAGGGAAGGAAGGTGTGACTGATCACCGCCTTGCAACCCCTTGATAAAAACAATCAGTGTTACCGAGGCACGTGGAAGAAAAGGAATGCAAGCCAGACTGCAGCGAGGGCTTCTTGAGGGAGTAAGAAGGGAAGGAGAATAAAACAGAAGATTTAAGAAGAGACAAGAGATTATGCAAATGTGAGCTGTGAATAACATCCTGGCAGTACAACCCCTCCAGAGATAACTTGCCACCTGCATTTCTCTAACAGGCACCTCCAAGTCAGTGAGAAAAATGGAGCAGCTTTTGAACAAAAAGGCAAGGGGGAGAAAGGAAAATCAGACTAAGTGCTCTTTAATTCTAGCCACGTTAAACTCTAAATGCTGCCAAAAAGCCGGTAATAAAATTTAATTCTTTCTGAGGACATGACGATCAGTCATCCGACGAAGAATCAAAGTCTCCTGGGAGTGTTTCTTCCATTGTGGGGCTTGAGTAGACTTGACCCTCTCAGCATTTCATATTTCATAATTGAACTCAATGTCCCTCACACTTTTAACATCTTCCTAGATTAAAAAAGAGCATTAATCACTCTCGCCTCAGAGCAGTGCTGAAGAGGGAAGTAGGACACCAGGCACAGTTTCAGAGAAGCCCTGTGGGATTAAGGTGATGGGTGTCTCGGTGCATGTGTTAGTACGTGTTTGTGTCTGTGTCACAAATAAACAAAAAACTCCCCAAAGGAACATTATAGACCCCAATATATTGCTCCAATATATATGATCTACCACCACCTTAATAGTTTCACTCCCGAGATGGTGGCATACAATTGCGCACCACGCTTCTGCGGCTTATCTCTGGAGAAGTTAAAAAAAATAATAAAATCCCTTTTTAACTGGGTGCTTTGTTATGATTTATACATTTCTTTTTTGAATAGCTGGGGTTTATCTTCTTCAGCTGCAGGAACTCTGAGCAAATGATAAACGAAAACATCAACCCAGAGCCTGCACTAATGCCTGACACAAACATGTCACTCGATATTTAAGTATTTATTTATTCAT
>VXBW01005312.1:218606-265399 GCA_013400375.1 Thinocorus orbignyianus
AGGGGGAAGGGAAGAGAGGAACGAACATAAATGCAAGCTAAAAGCACAAAAGCAGTGACACTAGAGGCAGAGGACCAGTCCTCATGGAGCTGGGGCGGACACTCCTCTTTGTTTTTCTAAGTGAGAAAAAGAAATTTGGGGAGTGGGTTGGCCCCTGGAACTGAGGCTAGTAAGACCTAGAGGGCATTTTGGGGCTTGGGCAGGAGGAGAGGCTGAGGGAGAGTGGGGCCAGAGGAACCTGAGGGACCTTGGGGCAGCCAGAGTCCTCTGAAGAGGACCATGGTGAGTCTGAGACACAGGGGGAACCTGGCTGGCTATGGGGTTGCCCTGGGCCTGGTAGCCGGGTGGTCCTGCCACCAGCATGGCTACAAATTGCCGTGGCTGCGGGCCCATGATGGGGAGCAGGGAGGTGTTGGGAAGGGCTGGGGGTCCCCTTCCGCTTGGTTGATCCACAGGGAGAGCCATGGGGCCGAGGGGAGCGGTGGAGCGAGAAGGGGACAAAAGCGGTGGCTGGGGCTGGCTGCCGGAGAGGGGTGCCTGGCTGAAATCCTTCACAGCGCCAGGACACAAAAACTCCTAAATCTTCATTGGAAAGTCATTAGAAATCTGTCGGAGGGGCCGGGCGCAGATTGCCAGGGGAGGGGACTCCAAAAGCCCCTCCGGGCTCCACAATACCTGAAATGAACTGGAAGGGATGGGGTGGGGCTGGGAAGCAGATTTCCTGCCATCACTAAAGCCCCCTTTCAGCCCACTATGCAACACTTTTACGATGTGTTAGAATTTACATTCACGTGCTGTTAACCATTCTTCAGCGCAATGAAACGTTTTATCTGTCTGACCTCAACCTTTGCCATATGCTGGTGCAAACTGTTCAACTTCAGCCCGGACAAGTTTAAGAAAAGGAGGGGGGGAAAAAAAAATAAAATAAAGAGGGGGAGAAAAAGGAGGGTCCGAAAAGCACATTGCTGGGTAGGCTCTGTTGTTGCTCTTGATAGCTGCCTTCCTCTCCATTTTCCATGGAAACCTTTTAAAAGCTAATTCCAAAAAAAAAAAAAAAATTCATGCCGATAAATGAATAGTGGCTCAGAACATGGCGGCTCTTCACTAATTGTCCACTTTACATATGCTCCTTCATGTCTGGCTATTCTTTTTATATTGTGGAGAGACAGCAATGAAACTTCATTATAGTATGCTAAGGAAAGGCCTATGGAATGCATTTACAGTTGATCGGAATGAGTTTTATAAGGTTTTTATTTATTTTGTCCTAGTTTCCTGATTGCTTTCTCAGACCAGTTTGTTTGAAAAAATAAGAGATGTGGATTAAGGAAGGAGGACAATAATTTTGTGAGACAACCTGGCAATTTATAACTGTTATGGTTTGAGAAAACTCATAATAATTTATTGTTGTGCAGATAATTATTTTATCACCCAATGACCCCTCCCCACCCAGGAAAGGGGAATTGGGGAACGCAAAGACACATGAGGGCTGAAATGCAAATAGATTTAATAGAATAAGATTAAATAACTAACAAGAATACTAAAGAACCAGTATTAATCCTGACACTGATATAAGATTTGCAAGAATTATACTCAGCCAATTATCTCAGCAGAAGCTGTGCACTCCCAGCAGGGACAGCAAATGCTGGACCCTGCAAGTGCAGTGGCTTCAGGGGAAGGGAAGGGACCCCTCAGGGGTCCAGCACTGGTGCAAGGAATTGTATGGACTGCCACCATCAAGGGAGAACCAGCTACGCAGCAAACTTTTCTAATTTAAATTGAATGTGACGTTCATGGTATGAAATAACCCTGTTGACCAGCTTGGGTCAAATGCCCAGGCCTTGCTCCTCCTCGTCCCTACACCTGGCAGGGATTGAAAACACTGACAGCTTGAATCTCACAGAGCCTGGCTGGCCATAAAGTAAATATTTTCATGAATTCAGACACTAGAGTCTTCTAAAAGTGCAATTTTCCCAGCATCAGAAGAAAAGTTAGTCCTGGGCCTCTTAACCCAGGACATAATGAAAGACCCCATTTTGTTTGTTTGAAGATGTGCCTGGTTAATTTGATAATTCCACCCTATTTCTCTTAGGGATCTGCACTGTGGCATTGCCTCAGTATTGCTATGGTTATGGACCTCTCTCTGCATTTTGTCTCTGGTGTCTAGATGTGGTTAGATGTTTCTCACCTTGTGTTTTGGGTAGACTAAGCAATCCAGGCTGCACTTCCTAGTATCTTGTGCGATAGATTTTAATGGAATTTTGGTTATTTCTGTACTGAGAAACATCAGTTTTCCCCTACCCCACAGGTGCTCTGGAGCCTAAGAAAAATGGTACCATTGAGGAAACCTGGCTTCAACCCAGCCTTCTGAATGGTCTTGGACTATTCCCTGAGGAGGATTTCCACAAAGGTGCGGTAATATTGTCATGTTCAGCAGCAGGGGGCCTTTGGGATCAAAAAAGCTTGAGTAGCCACTGTTCAGCTGTGAAGTCCACACCTGAAGAAGGAGATGCTTTAGCAAATGCATGAGAAGGCTTTGAATACTTACGGACATTAGATTATTTAGGGGTTAAGCGAGTCCTTGGTGAATCAACTGGTAGCATTTACATTCCTGGAAGGCTGTCAACTCTTTTTTTAAACCTCACCATTGCTTTGTGAGCTTCCCTCTGTAAAGCCACATTTATGGGGCATTCAGGTAAGAGAACTCTCATGGCAAGATAAGGCTCAGGTACTCACTGTAATAATGAATCCCCAAATGAAGAACCTAATTACGTATGTTAGAGTTGCGAGCTGATACAGCCCATCAGTAATCCTTATGCTGGACCAATCGTTGCTGCAGCCTCTTGCAGTATATATTGCTGCATTTCATGGTGTATGGCATGTCTCAGGGAAATAAAAATAATTTTTGCTTTCTGTGAAACCCTGCCAACCCATCTCACATTTTTATAAGTAATTTCCATTCTGCTATGGTCTATTACACATGATGTTTTGAAAGAGTGGGAAAGAGTTAAGCAAAATGAAGATTATTATCAATATTTTATTTGTCACAGCTGAAAAACTACATTTATAGGTCAGTTCATTGTAATCCATTCATTGATTTCAGTACTCAAAGCCCTTCAGGGAGTGTCTAAAATCCACTGATGTTTTAGAGTGCTAAGTTTTGTGTTTGAATTTCTGATAAAACTGAAAGATGTGTCAAAATCATGTAACAGACTCTGGATCTGATTTACCACTGTATGCTACCAGTCCCTGCTGCTGTTAACTCCAGTGATTTCATCAGAGTAGAGCTGCATGGTATTGATTTAATTCTTATGTTGATGTGAACCTCCAGAGACATACTTCCCTGCTCTTATTCCCACTGACTTCAGTTCAGGAACATAATCAGGATCATAATTAGGAGTGATGACCTGATTCAGTCAGGCATAAAAATACAAGCCACTATTGAAGTTTCTCAGTAGTGCTACTGAGTGTAGTGGGGCTACTTTCTTCCTTAATGTCAAGTATGTGCTTATGTCCCTTGCAGATTGTTCACTCTTGAATTCTGTGAAAGTCTTTTGACTGGCTATAACAAGCTTTGGATCACGTCCACAAATGGAAGAAAGTTGGTAAGAGATTTAAGACGATCCAGGAGCTAAACTGCAGTTGTTCCTCGATCCCTATCTATGCAATTCCACTTGCTTCAATTAACTTTTATGTTTGTAACTGGAACAGACAGAATTTAATCAAAGTCCCTTTTGGAGTGCATTCATGGTATTGACTACAAACCTATTACTTTCAGAAAGCAGAGTAGGATAATGTGCTTCTTTCTGCAAATTGTGATGTCTGTTCTAGCTGCCATTGAAATATCTGGCGCCTCAAAAAGCGTAGCCAGCAGGGTTCAAATGTTTTTGTTTATGTGTATTTTTTCAGGCAAAAACTTGACAAACTCCAATATTGGTTACAGGCTTCTGGGGAAAGAACTTGGCTTGGAATTAAATACCCTGGAAATGGGCTGGATCCAAGAATGAGCAAAATCTGTAGCTGGGGTGCAAACATCTAATTACAACCATTATTCAAAAATTCAGTGTAGAAATAATAAGGGAGAAGTTACTCATCTCATTAAAAGGTGAATTTTTCCAACAACATTAAGAGATTTTAAAACCAGCCGAAATATCCAAAGTTGAGTAATCAAAGCATGATCAGTATTTATATTCAGGTCAAAGTAATGAGAACTGAGACAACGAAATTTGGAAATGCATGTATTGTAATTTGGTTTGAACAGTCAACATTGGTAAAAAGCCTAGCTGTTTACTATAAGATTACTTTCTGATTCAGCATTACAACACAGAGCTGCACCTGTTACTTTTCATTTGAATACAAAAAGTACCCCTAGTCTAATTAAAAGAAGAATAAAAGCAGGAGCTTGATGTCCTTTGGAAGTCCTCAAACTTATTAAAGCTAAAAAGAATTCAAGAAATTTAAAGAATTAATTGAATTAATTAATCAGGGGCTAGATTTTGGCTGGTGAGTTCCAGCTGCAAAGGAAACAGTGAGGAATAAGAATTCTAATGCAGCACCAATAGTGTCCTTATTGCTCGGTGGCTGTGATATACCTAGGTTACCTTCGAAACAGTTGATTTGACTTATGTTGCCTTTGAAACAGCTAATTTGGGTTGGGCTAGCTGACAGCTGCAGCAGCACTGGGCTCGGTGTGGGTTGATTCATCGTTCTTATACTGCAGGGGACTAACTTCTGCAGTTAGACTGCTAGCACTGGCTTAGATCTACAGATACTCTCTAAGGAGTAAGGGGGTAGGCGACAGGAAAGGAATGCAAATTCGGGTAGGTTGATTTGTGTCCTCCTGCCTCCCTTCCCTTCTAGACCTTTAAACTGTGACCTGAAAAGAGTTTGTGTCAGAATTTTCCCTCCAACACCGTAAAACCATTATTTCTCTTAAATACAGTAGATTGCATTTTAAAAATGAATCCAACATCCTAGCAATAACCTGGTTTTTGTTTTTGTTTGTTTGTTTGGGGTTTTTTTTGTGTTTTGTTTTGTTGTTGTTGTGTATAGTAATCCCTTGCTTGGAAAAGCCTCAACTCGGCAAAAGTGATCCTGAAGTATTTTTGTTCCTTAAACCTCAGAAAACAAACACAGGCATATGCCAAGGAACAGTGCGAGACTTTTTGCATGTTACATCTTCTGACAGGTGACTAACTAAAACCGGTAGAAAATTAGTAGTCTTCAGTATTTAATGCAGCATTTTATGTCCGTATTAGAGGTCTCCACTTTCTATAACTAAGAAAGGACTTTGATTTGTTTTTTCAATGTGGACATGAGTGAACCCAGAATAATAAATACTGTATTTTTTTTCTGTCTTGTAGTAAATCTTGCTGAATTGCTTTGCAAATTTCAGGTGGGATTCATCTCACCCAGCTTTAGCTGTTCAAGAAAATCCCCAAAAGGCAGCTAGCATAACATAGCAATCTAGGTTTCGCTTTTAGTCAATGAAGACCAACAGACTTCTCCAATTCGTGGTGTATTCTGTTCCAATGGAGATATGTGAGAGAAATAGACTCATAAGCTTTTGACGAGCACCAAGAAATGTCTCTCTTCAGTGGCTGTGGAGGAAGGAAGCCCAGGGGGTAAATGGCTTCATTCTTTGAAGGTAGAGTTAGTTGAGGTAAAGCTTTCCCACTATGGTGCTGTTGCACTTTTATGGAAGGGCAAGGCATTCTGGTTGGTGGCTTTAGCAGATCAGATGTAGATGGTCAGATGTAGATTTGGTAAGGTGAATGCTTATACTCTGGCATTCCTGAAGGATGACATTCCTTTCTTACTGTCCTTGTATGGAATTGTTGTGGTGCACTACAGCAATTTCTGGTTCAGCAGTCACGTACCATGTCTGGCTTCTGTAACAGAAGTGGGGTCAGTGGGTGGTTGGTTGCTAAGCAGGGCTTTGAGCCTGTAAGTAAACTCTTGGATGTGCCAGTCACAAGCAAGGAAACGTGATATGCCATCCAGCTGGCCAAAGGCAGATGCTTGCAGGATCTCTGAGAGAAGCCATTTGGGTAGGAGTGAGGTGGGACATACCACAGATGTGGCTGCTCAGGTATATCTCTTGCACTTCAATAATATTGAGCATCTTGACTTAATTGCCAGGATAAATTATTTATCTTTAATATTAGACTGTCCTTTTGGGAAGAGTCAAGGCAGACAGGTTTGATATTACCGGGGCAGCTTTTAAAGAATTCAGGTCTAATTGTTTAAATATATGGCACAGGATTCATCTTACCTGCCTCTAGAAGTCTGCAAGTTTAAATGATGTCTATTTCTGAGCTAGCCACCTTTGGCTCCTGTTAGAGTCAGCAGAAAGAAACTAGGACTGCCAAAGGGCATGTCTTAGACACCGGCTGTATGAGAGGCGACTCACCCAACTGAAAGTGCTTAACTCTTCCCGCTGACTAGGCTAACCTGGAGCAATGAGCTCAGATGAGGCACCTCGGTTTCAGACATTCAGCATTAAGGGGGATGAATCCTGTTCTTAGCGTGCAGGTACTGCTATTTAAAAATTACAGATAATGTTAATGGAAAAGTTGCTGCTGGTTGTAGTCTTCCAGCCCCATGGGACCGCTCACACAAGTAAAAGCCATGTGAATGTTTCACTGCTTACAGATTCTAGCCACACTTACTGCTGTTTAACTAAAAATAAAAGTGTTCATGGATTTCAACCAGCATCGCGTCAGGATCCATCTACAGATTCTTCTTCAGTATAATCCCTTGTGTAGCAGGGTGAGTTTTCTGTTTTGACATAGTTACTTTCTGTGCCAGAGAACTCACAGGAAGATCGAGAAGGCTACAGAGCAGCCATGGAGTGCAGCTTTAGACAGAAGGTAGCTTTATGGTAACTATATGGCGTGCTGGAGCTGGTACTCCATGTGCAGCTGGAGGCTACACTGCTATGGGCTTCTGTGGTTGAAATGTGAGATCTGCTTCAGTCCACAGAATGTGGTTCCTCACCTCTACAGCTGCCACTGTGCTATTGCTACTTGTTCCTGCTCCTCTCCAGCAACCCCTCTGGCTCCTGCAGGCTGGGGTATCAGATATGTCTTTGGGTGCTGGGAGCTATGTTATACCGATGAAGAAGTGGTGAGAACCATCTGTCCTGAGCAGCCTCTCCCTTGTCCCTGACACTCCTCTTCGGACTGTTACTTCTGCTGCTGCCTGAGGTTGAACTGCCACCAATGGTTACTCTGAGTAGCCAGAAGAACGTAGAAAAAGCTAGGGAGCAGAGAATAAAGAAAAATGTCAGCAGCAGAAGACTGAAAGGCTTGTTACCCACCCACAGCACACCTTCCCCTTACATATCCAGGATAAGTATCTATCTCTTGCTGTCCTTGTCATACCACTGAGTGCAGAAGAGGTGACCTCTGCACCAGCAGTCATCCTGTTCTCGTGAGGAGTGGCAGAATACAGTGCAGAAAGGAAAGGTTTTGCCTTTTTGGGGTTTTGGGGCATATGTCTCCCTTCTTTCAGGTCCTGATGCCCTTCAGGGAGTGTAGGGAAATTAACCCCATTTACAATGTGACTGCTTCTAATTAGAATCCTCATTCACTCTTAACAGTCATTGATATCCATCAAAGACTTGATTTGCAGGTCTGTTGCGTAGCGCAGTGAAGAGGAAAAGAGCTGAAGGTGCTAAGCGTGTTGGCAGAACATAGTTGGAACAGGAGGGACCTGCTGTGCTGACTCTGAGAGCAGGTTTGAGAAGTCCCAGCTATGCTTGGCATGCCCCAGGGTGCAGTGTGGTCTTGGAAAGCCGGTCAGAGGAGTGAAAGTGGGGCTTTTAAGAGCGTTTTATTGGGCACCAGGGGCAGACCAGGAGTGGTTTATAATCTGTTGTCATGGTTCAGCTGACAGATGGCAACTGGTGAGCAATGCTATCTTGAATGCTCCACGGGACTGAATCCTGCGCTAGCTATTATAACCTGATGGCAAGCTGATCAAAGTGTCCCTGTGCAGAGAAGCTGTGCTAGCTAAAGGCAGAATCAATTTGAAACCAAATTTTAATTATACTAATGCAAATTTTGTCATCAAACCCACAATCTCCTTGGTGGCAAGGGGAGAGATGCCATTAGTGGTGTGTAAGACTGGCCCATACTCTCTAGCCCAGGCTTGTGCATGCTGAGAAGGTAATTACCATAATATAAAGGTAAGAAGTCCCTTTATATCATGATGGTAGATGTTAGTCTGTCCTTTTTTAACAGGATCTGACCAATGACCAAGCTGTAATTCACACCTCAAAATCGGGGAAAACCCACACTATAGTTCTCTGTAAGGTACAGGAACAGTGGATTAACAGGGTACAAGGAAGCCTGCCAGATTTGCCCCATATCCTAAGCTCCCCCATCCCGTTTGGCAACCTTCTCTTTACAGTGCAACAAGTGTCACCGTCAGGAGCTGGCTGCACGCTGACACATGGGATCTGTGACCTGGTGTTTCACCCCCTGCACCGGCTGAACTGATCCCCGCAGCCAGGGATCAGATGGAAAGCCACTGGGGGTGATTCCTCACCAGCACAATGTCCAGACTCATGTCACTGCTGCTTCGAGTCATCCTGGGAGCAATCATCCATGAATTGATTTTATGGCAGCGCTGACACTTGCCTTCATTCTTTTGGAGCTGGAGAGAATTGCTCTTATAACCATGCCCCCTGCCGCCTCGGGATATAATCTCAGGAGCACAGTTTAGGGGCACAGCCAGCTTCAAGGAGCATTACTTTGCTTCAGTGCATTTTTATGTGTTTTCTTCTCCCTGCAGGCCTTTTTCTGCTAAGGGGGATACTTGGACCAGTGAATGCCCTTCCACCCCCCTCCCTCCCTTCTTCTTAGCAAAGCACCAGTCAAAACCTCAATGTCTGTGTGCTGTTGTCGAACAGAAGAAACGTTTGCCCAGTTTGGTATACTGTGTAGCAGCCTGGGCTTATGCCTTAGCTTCCAGCTTTGGTGATAGTATCATCCCTTAACAAAGGATTTTACAAACAAATGCACATACCAAAATCAGTTCATCAATACAGCTGCAGTCTGAATCCTGTATTTGCCAAATCCACAATCCTGGGAGTACATTTTAAGGATAAAGCTTCAGTGAGTTTATTTATGCAAAGAAAAAAGGTGTTTGGTTTTTTCTTTTTTAGCATCAGGACCAAAATAAGATTTTTTCCATAGGTCAGAAATCCTTTGAAGTACTTCCGTTTTTTCCCCACTAATTCTCGTTAGCTTAATTAATTGTTGCTCTCGTTTGAAATTAAGGAGAACAAATTGTTCCCCTGGTACTGAAGGGTACGAGAAAATAATTGCAAACAGTCTGTTTATACCTGTGTTTTTATTGTATTTCTTGTGAATGGAATCTCAGGAAAAAGGAAGGCAATTTGCTCACTGAGAAAAACACCCCAGTTTATGAAAGCAAGAAATATATTTGCGTGGTGTTTTCTTGCAGATGCACATAGCATTGCAATGTTGGGGATAATGGAAACAATTTGTTTTTGCAACAGTATAAAGGTTGCTAATTTCCAAATAATGGGAAACGGTCTGCTTGACGGGTTTTTCTTTTTGGTATTTATACTGCGTGTATGGTAGCAGAACAGGAGGAGCTGAGGGGAAGCTGGGCAGGCAGGGCAGGCTTTCCAGCAACCGCTGCGACCCCTGCTGTACCTCTGCCAAGGCCACGGGACGGCGACGGGGACACGGGATTTTGGGGGTCCCATTATGAGATTAGCCCTCTCCCTTTCATGTGGAAAAGGAGACAATTTTTATTTTTTTTATTTTTTTATTTTTAAGAGGAAGATGAGGGCAACACCCACATGGACTGAAGTGGATGTGCTTTCCATATTTTTCTATTCCATGAAGAAATATCTCTGAAAAACAAGCACGATTTGGAAAGGTAACCTGGCTGGGGACTTTGCAGAGCTACATTTCTGCCAAACTGTTTTTCATTTTTCTATTACATTTCATGCATCTGAAACATGGATAGGGAGCTCGTGCTTACTTTTCGCTGTCATATAAGGCAAATGGGGTCGGAGCTTCGTGGATTAATAGGATGGGAGGTGGCTTCTTGCCTTCTGTCAGTGGGAGATAAAGGTGCCTTCTCACCTCATGGGTCTTTTTGAAACGGTCCATCAAGTTCGGTATTAGAAAAAAGAGTTGGTGAAGTGGGTGGAGAAAAGAGAGTTTCTGAGTTTCTGGAGCAGAGTTCATACATTATACTTCCTGACTGTTGATCTTATGAGTGAGTGTATCGGTCATATTGCTCTTCACCCTAAATATTGCCAGATCGATGGTGGACTATTTAGGCAACTGGAGCTAATTTTTTGGGAAGAGTGATTAGCCTGGATCCTATTTAGCTGAAGTATGACCTGGAATTGGAATGGGAAAGCATGAAGACCACCACGCATGCGTAGCTTCTTTATGGGATACGAAGGCTGAATAAAGGCTGTTATATCTGCTGCCTTTGCCAGCTCATTTCTTCTCCTGTCTATGTGGGAAAGCAGTCAGGAGGCAAAGAAAGACTGTTTCCCCACCAATACATAGAATATGTGATGCTCGATACATAGTAAGAATATGTGATGGCAGTGTAAGCCACAGAAAAGCTTCACAGATTTTAAGAGAAGATGAACCGTCTTGTGATACTCTGTCAAGATAAGGTCATGTTTTCAGTCTTTTGAGTTTTCTACTGAATTCCTTCTCAGTGACATATTTTTCTAAAAACTTTGAAAAGGTTATCACAGTCCCTTAAGAACCCTATAGACTGATGGCAACAGAAGATGTTCAAACTTAATGTCTTTTGGGAGTTTTTGCCCACTAAGTCCTAGAAGGCTTTATGTGTGGCCAAAACTGAGAATATATAGAAAGGCAAGATTGGGACTCGAAAACCCACGGAATGTGGATAGCAGGAACATGCAAAACTTCCCTCAGTGGGCTAGCTGAATACCATCTACTCAGGGAAAGCTAGAAAGCTACATCATTAGGAACTCTTAAAAGGATTGAAAAACAACAACAAAAACAAGTTAAGGAGAGTTACAAAATGCCTATGAGAATAGGAGGAGGACTGAGACTCCTGTGAAGTGCTTCACAGCTTCCTTTCTCGTTTGGTTTCTGCATCACGTAACCTGTGGGTTTTTAGGCTCTGTGGAGCAAGAGCTGGCCATCTTACATGCTGTTCACAAGGAACAATATACTGCCTTGTACACACAAATGCACATAATGAATAGTATTATCATTCCTGATCCGATTATTTTGATTATCCAGTGTATTGTGAATCAGAATGAGCAATTAAAATAATATTTAAATGTAGACTTTATTTTCACAGATACTGAAAAATATCTCTTAAGCAAAGCCTTTTGCTATTGCTCTTTGCACCCTGGGGAGACTTCAGATGCCTGATCATTTCCCTTGGCCCCCCAGCTCTGGGGAAATAATATCTTTCTGTTGGCTCCTTGGCTTCCCAGGCAATGCAAAGAGCTGGCTCAATGTGGGACCTAAATGACAATTCGTTGCCAGGAGGGAAGTAATTTTCAAGCCTCCTCCCCTTCTTCTTGCCATGAATATAATGATACACTTTGGAAACATTACTAGAGTAATCTGAAAACAGCAACGCTGTCAGAAATCAGAAAATGCCTGATAGAACCGGTCGTTCGCATAGCTTAGCTATGATATTTAGAATCACTGTATACCATATTTCACTCTTCATTGATATCCTGCTGGATTTTTCCCCAGTGAGAAGTCGTCTTTGCACTAAACCACAGTAAAAGCACTATAGATTAGACATAGCTGTTATTGTTGTTATTTTTCTTCTCCCTCCCCCCTGTCCCCTCTGTCCCCTTCTTTTTTTTTTTTNCATGTTGCAAAGATCATCAGATGAAATGAATGCAGCCCAGCTGGGATTTGCTGGAAATGTGTTCAGCTTGGCAACACCTCTCACAGAGTGGCTGGGTCCCTAAAAGCTTTGTTTAAAATGATGAAATGAAAACAAAGGAGACATAATTAGCTGGTGTGTAATAATAGACAAGGCTTGTATCCAGCTACTGTAAAAGTCATTTAATGAAGGGTAATCTGGACATAAGCCCGCGCACTATAGCTGTAAAATATTTAAGCTTTTTAATGAGAGGGAAAATGGAGAGAAGGGTTTGCTAACGTGATTAGGAAAAATGCCTTTCATAACCGTTTTTACAGGGGCTTGCAATTCCTGCACTGAGGTTTGTAGCTTTCTTGAAGCCAAAGCATCAATAAAACTTTTATACCACACCAACACTTAAAAGCTACATACATCACATTGGTTTTATATGTCTGAGTGGGAACATCAGCGTACTGCTTTTTATATCTGCAAAGGGCTACACTGGCTATTGAGTAGCATCTCCAGTTTTTTCCACTTACCTTAGATTGTAGAGTGCTGGTGCATGAGCAATCATTAATCTTAAACTGCAGTAAAAGTTGCTTTCAGTGGTGTTCTTTCTCATCTCCCCCTCCTTGTTCTGTTTTTCTTCTCTGCATTCCTTCTCCTCCTTTCTCCTTCCTGGAAAAATCCCCTTTCTCATACTGGTTGTACCTGCCACTATTGGGACCAACACAGATGCTGCTTGGTCTGAGGCGGACCAGCTGCTTCACTGTGATGAATACATTGCATTATTTTTAATCCATTCACAGGTTACTAGGAAAAATGCCGGAATCAGCTGGGGATTTTCCACGATGGGACAATCATAAGTGTTGAAATAAACATTATTGTACCCTGTGAAACTTAGAATCAGTGTAGAATCAGAATAGAATGGTTTGGATTGCAAGCTACCTTAAAGATCATTGAGTTCCAACCCCCCTGCCATGGGCAAAGACACCTCCTGCTAAATTAGACTGCCCAAAACCCCATCCAGCCTGGCCCTGAACACCTCGCGGGATGGCGCATCCACATTAGGGGTGAGATCCAGTGTGATTATGGTGCTTACCTAACTTGAGTGCAGATGTGTCAAAGATTTTGTTACCTAATCCTGGGAGGGATGGTTAATCCTGTCCTGCTCCTGCAGGAGATACCTTGCTTCACTGTAATCAATGGAGAAAGACCTGTCTTTTAAATACTATCCCTGGAGGTATTGAAAAGATGGGTTGACATAGCGCTTAGTGACATGGTTTGGTGATGGTTTTTTATCAGAGTTAGGTTGATGGTTGGACTAGATGATCTTAAAGGTCTCTTCTGACCAGGGCAATTCTATGATTCTGTGAGAAAGATGGATATCTGAGAAAGGCGGACACCTCTGAAAACCTCCGGGGTTAGATACATTCCTCTCTTCATTCAAAAAACTGAAGAGAGTCTTACGGTGGTACACCAGATTTCCCATTATTTTCTAAGTTACAGGAGCAGTTGAGAAGGGCCACATGATGCTGAGACATCATGATGCTGGGACACATCTCTAGGGAGAGATGTCCCTGCCCATGGCAGGGGGGTTGGAACTCGATGATCTTTAAGGTCCCTTCCAACTCTAACCATTCTATGATTCTATGATTCTATGATTGTGTGTGGTTATGCTTAGCTGTTTAATGGGCAGAATAATGGAGACAGTCTGGTTTCCACCCTTAAATATCTCTCTGCATGAAGTCAGATTCCCATGGACAACAGAATACCTGCTGGTAGAGCTGTCCCAGCAGTCCTCTGGGCCAGTGACTGGGAGGAAGGAGGGCTTGATGACGGGGAGGACTGGGAATTTTGCCACTCTGAAAGTTTTTAAGGTGAAAGTAAGAAAGTCCTGGGAGTTCACATGTCCCCATAGTGCTAAACATCTCCTGAGCACTGCTCGCCTGGCTGGCGCATGTGCTGTGCCATTGTTAGCTGGCTTCAGCTGTGATCTGCCCCTTGTTTCCTAGCTGCCTGTTTTCAAGGGCTCCATGGATTGCATGCATTGTCAGTACAGCCAATTAGGGTAATTGTTGCCTTTATTTCAGTATTATCTAACAGAAATAACATGTTCATAGACACGGCTTTCTTACTCCTTCAAAGTCATCACTGTGCCATCAGAATTTTAGCTCAAAGGTTTTGCTTAAGCGTATAAACAATATTTGCAGGTATGTCCCTCACATTCTTGCAAATTTTTCGTTTAAACTTCCGTGTAAGAATGGAGACAATAAATATTCATGCGTTTCTTCCTACCTTGATATGCTAATTCTGGTGTGAATGATAATCAAGAAGCAGCTGAAAAAGATGACTCGATTCTGGTATTATTTATGAATCCTACACTGAAGTATTGGTCTGGGTGTGTGTAACAATGCCAGTTTAGAGTGATTTAACATGAATCACTCTCTAGAGATATCTTTTTTGCTTTCTCCATTGTATAAAATAATTTAAGATTACTGAAGGACCTATTACCTCAATGAATTGTCTCAAGTTAGGTGAAATTGGTTCTTTCTTTCCCAGCCTTCTAAACAAGGTGCTGAACTCAAGTGCTTCGGCTTGTGCACTTAGTAGTCCGATTAACTTCAGTGAGTTAGTTAAATAAAACCTAAATGCCTGTAAGAGTGGTGTATCTTTTATAGTTACCAGCTTTATAGCATAAACCTAAGAGTTCATTTCCAAGCAAGCTGGATGGGTGTTTAAATCAGAGTCACAAAAATATTTTCATAATATTGGAGAAATAAGGATATGCCTAAAATGAATCTCAGACACTAAGACACCCAGACTTTGTTTCAGAAAACTTCATATTTGAAAAAGGTGGGACAGAAACCTGGATTTTGTTGCTCATCTTGAGCAGAGATCCAAGCAGATGCACTGTACCTGATGTCACCGAAATGAGTGGAAGTTTTGATTTAAATTTTGCATTGGGATTCTGAGGGGTGGATTCATGTCTACACATAATATTAGTGTGAAAATACAGAGTTACAACTGTTTCTCAGCCAATTATTTGTAGAGGCTGGAGATCTCAGGACTCTGCTATCGAGTTCAGTGGTGTCAGGGAACTGCTTTCATCAGCACCAGAACCTTACTGAGTTAGAAAAGTAGCAGTGGCTCAAATCAAACCAGTCAGACTAAACTAACCTCCATGATAAATGCTTGAAGGAAAGACCAAAGTCAGCTTGAGTTACCTGCAAATTGATAACTCTTATCAGCATATGTAAACTCTGTTATGCATGTTTACTAGAAAAGGTGTCATACAAGTGGTCAGATTTTTTATTTAATTTTTCACTTTTCAATAAAATTGTAAATAAAAAGAAGAATTGGAAAAACATAACCCCTTTATAGCCCATTTCACAACCTGTTCTCCATTCTCAATGAGTATGAAATTATGTCTCTTATATGGACAAATCTTGATGGCTGAAAGATCAAAATGACCTTTGAATGTAAAGGGTTAAAAAGACCAGATGCTCAGAACTGAGTTAATTGTAGATTCAGAGTCCTTAAAGCTAAAAGCTAAAAGACTGAGCATTGTCTTTTCTCATTTGATGTTGCAGGTCACCGAGGTTACATGCTCTTACTATGTGAAGGCCCTATGAATATGAAGACTTCTTCCTTTTCATCTAGCTGCTTGGTAGCAGAATAACCCATTGCAGTTACAAATTACAATTTTCTTTTCAAATGGCTGGAAAGACAAGAAGTGCTAAATATAAAACCCTGATTCAAATATGCCCAGTTTCAATCTCTTTAACATGGGAACTGTGGGGATTGTATTTAACTGGTGGTAGATGGCACTCAATTAAATAATATCAATTTGGCTCATGAGCTGCAGCAGCACCAGATGTACCCATAAACTGCAAACATCCTCTTTATTCTGTTTTCCCATCAATGCTACATAGATTAAGGAGGAATATTTGCCTTTGCAAGTGGTCAAAAATTGTCCAGTCCATAAAATGAGAAAAGTTAGTAAAAACAATGTAAAATATATAATATAATTAAATACAACTTCTCTATGCTCTCCCTAATAGGCTTACAGTAAACATATCATTACAGTTTTCAAACAGTGTTTTCCGTTTGTGAAATCAGTTGTTTTTCTGATTGATTTTATCATGGGGAGGGGGTGTTTTGCCAAATTTGACACATGATATTTGTTCTGAGCGTGGATTAGCTGGGCCCAGATTAGCTGGACCCAAATGATGAGGATGATGGAGGCTGCAGGATGCAAACCTGTTTTTGTGCTTGCTGTTGAGAGCAGTCTTAAGGAAAGTGGTACATACTGCATCAGAGATTTATTCAGTCTCATTACTGCTATTTCACCCTGCTACAAGGAGGGCCCAAGTGGGGAGAACTCTGGGAATGTGAGAGTTTAATATTTCTTGATAAGGATGTGCAGAGATAACAGAAAGAAGAGTGGGACCTCTGCCAGAGTTGGCCGGGGTAGAAAGCAGGTCATTGATGCTTTCTATTAAAATGACAACTCCCAGTAGGAGTTTCACATCGGGGACTGCTTGGGAGCAGTGTAAAGGTAGTCAGTTTTGTTGGTGATGGGGGTGGTCAGGAGCTGGCATTGTATCTGTAGCACCCCGCCTGCCATACTGGAGAATGACCTGCTGGTGGGAAAAGCACTGTACAAAGACACAGGCACTGCTGGCATGGTAGGAGTCCTGCAGAAGTCTAGAGATGTCAGGAAAGCACTGACAGCCTGTGCTTTTCAGATCTGGTAACCAGCTGATGCATGGGTTGTTTAGCTGTGCTGAGGGTAGCAGGCCTTTACATGCTGTTGTGTAGTAGTGAAGCTAATTAAATATGTCTCATATATTGGTTCGCCTTGCTACTACTAGAAGTTTGAATGTATTATTACTTTTCTTGTTTCAGAAAGCAGACTGTAAGAATTACTTTTGTTTCAGCAAAACATATCTCTCTTAAACTTAGAGATGCTATTTTTGCCCTGGCTGACCCTCAGAACCAGGTGAAAATCACGTATGTTCTTGGTTAGCTACCATTTAGGGAACCTGCTCTGACCTTGTGGACTAAGGGTGAAGGGCTTAACACAGCAGGATCAAGAGGGGAACTTGGCAGATGGGGAAGCAAGGAGCTAAGTTGCCTCCACACAGCCAACTTCATTTAACTTTTCAGCACATCTTTTAGACCTCGGTGCTCTAGGGCTATTCCCTGTTGTAGACTATGCCCTGCATTGGTCTTACCTAAATGTAACTGTCTAAAAGTTAGGTGTCTGACCTTGGTTAGACAACTTTCCTCTAGACTTCACTGCCAGTGGGGAGAGAGAATCATAGAATCATCCAGGCTGGAAGGGACCTCCAAAGGTCATCTAGTCTGACCTCCCCGCAGTTGCAGGGACACCCCCGACTAGACCAGGTTGCCCAGGGCCTCATTGAGCCTCACCTTGAATATCTCCAGGGAAGGGGCCTTGACCACCTCCTTGGACAACCTGTTCCAGTGTTCCACCACCCTCAGAGTAAACAACCCGTCCTAATTTTTCCTAATGTGTAATCTAAATCTACTCTGAGAGAGATGGGATTCCTTCTGGCCTGTTTTCTATAGACAGACTTGACCCTCCCTGAACCATCTCATGCTTCTGTTCTTAATGAAAGGATTTGGTGGCTGTGCCATTTATAGTTACCAGAGCCTGAGCCTCAGCTTTGCTACCTGTGTTGACCAGACTAAAAAGATGTACTGTCCAACACTGAAACACAAGAGTCACGGCTGAGGATGGACTCAGAGGTGGTTTACTGCCATTCTCATTTCAGGGAGCAGTAGCACAGATGGAATTTCATCTGTAAACATTTTTTCTTAAATGTAATCCAAGCATGTATATTTAAAGTGCTTTCCAGATTCTGGCCTCATTGCTGTCTTCATGGGAAATTTTTACACTGCAACTGTTTTCTCCCTAGACACAAAAGGAATGGGTTCTCTGTAACATATGATGACACATTTTGCTAGAGGGACAGAAATGAGTGTTTTAACTGAAAAAGACCCTGTTAAACAACATCCATCTTCCTCTTTGCAAAATGGGCAGTTATTATTAAGTTATTTCTATGAATGTTCCTGCTATAATGTATTTTCTTTTGCATTTCTGCTTGATCAGTAGCTCTTCATTAGTGCTGTTAGATCCTTAGGAAGAACAACCCGTTGTACTAACTGTCTGGGATGCCAGTTATCCAAGCTAGCACAGAATGAAACTCAGATGGTCACTATCTGCTTACTGCACAGCCTGCCAGGAGTGGGATTCTCCAGGAATATATGACTTGTTTAATACATCTTTAAAAAGGAACACATCTTTTCTCAGTGCTCATACCTGTTCCCCTTTGGTCAAATGAACACTTATTTTTCATTTTGTCAGGAGTGTGACTACTCCCTTTGCAAATGTTCCTTGGCTCTTTTAAAGTCTCTGCTAAAATACCTTATTCCCGGTCATGAGGGGTCATGCATTTTTGTAGAAAGTCATTGGATTTTTGCGTGCTGAATATTCCTAGATTTCAGCATTTACCAATGCTGGAATTTTTGAGTGCTTCAGTCTGAAAGAAGTACAGAACTTTGATGTAGGCACCAAGAAAAGGATTTATTTCACCTCTAAAAGTCAGATGTACAGTTGAAACTAGTTGACTTCCTCTCTAATTAACACAAAGATAGTCATATCCCAGATCTTTCTAAGGTGTTTACCTTAGTATCATGTAAATCACTCTTTGGAATTACCTTTCTCTCTACTGATGTTAGAGATGAATCCCAGCCTTGCTTCCCCTTGCAGGAAGCTGGATTGCACCCAAGTTGGATGTTGACACAGAAATTAGGCATCTAAGTATCTTTATGGAAGTAGGTTTAAACTGGAAAATTTTGTTTGATGATGTTTATGTCTCCTTCTAAATTTACAAGTATCATCTTACCTTTTATTTTCACAGGGCAGAGGAGAAAAATCTCTGCACAAATCCTTTCCTCAGTAAAATACTACGATATACTGAACAACAGTCATTGTGTTCTAAAACTTTATCGCCTCAGTTCTAGTCTTTAAAGTATATTTAGAATAGCATATTTAGCTGTATTTCTTCTCTTGCCTTTAGAATGCCAGGCACACCAATAGAACTATATGAATAATAAATTATAATACTATTTATCATCTAAATTGTTATCATTTAGAATTTTTCTCTCAAGTGTTTCTTCTAGAAATCTATTCAGCCCTCCCTGATGACACATTTGGATGAACATTTTTCAACTGTGAATGCCTAAAGTTAGTCATCTAAATCTATATTTAGGCACAGAAATGAATGACCTGATTTTCAGATTTGCTGATTACTTATTTTGACACATTAATATTCACTTAATAGCTTAGCTTTAGGTGCCAAAAGTCTTAAGAATGTTTTTTTTTTTTTTTTCCCCTGTGCTTGTCTATCAAACTGCAGAACACATGCAGAAATAAATAACTAATGAGTGATGACAATATGCCATATAAAAACAATGTTACGTTGATTCATTTATTTGTTTACATGGTTGGGCAGGCTAATTTTATGCACAAAGTCCACGATGAAAGCTGATTTATAGTGATTTGAACAGAAAAAGCGTATATTTCTCCCATTTCATATCAAGACAATGCTGAATTCTCTGTGAAGAAAGCACATCCTCTGATTGTTTGTTGCATGCCAAAGAGAAATATAATCTAAAGACATTTTGCTCATTCTATCAGAAAAGCAAACTGAGCTTTTCCTGATGACTTTCATTATGTTAAAAATTGAGAAAAACTGGATACCGCACAATAAATTGACGCATATTGTAAAACAAAAGCCTTTCAGAAAACATTAAGAACCATATGTTCATTTTAGAGATATGTAGTGCCACTTTGAAATACGGCTTCCTTGTTGTTTAAAGACCCGATTCATCAAAGCACTTGGCTACGTACATTAATGGGTCATAAGCATTTGCCTAAGGACATTGCTGAATAGGGGTCTAATAGCCCAATTTGCTATACCTTGTCTAGGGGAGTTTGAGGAGGTCCCTAAACTACTTTGAGGATGTCCAGGGATGGAAATGGCCTCAAGTTGCTCCAGGGGAGGTTTAGATTGGATATTAGGAAAAACTTTTACACTGAAAGGGTTATTGAGTATTAGAACAGGGTGCCCAGGGGAGTGGTGGAATTGTCATCCTTGGAGGTATTCAAAAAATGAGTAGACGTAGTGCTTAGAGATACGGTTTAGTGATGGTTTTGCCAGTGTTAGGTTGATGGTTGAACTCTATCATCTTAAATGTCCCTTCCAACTTAGACAATTCCATGATTCTACTTGGACAATAAGGGTGGTTGCACTCTAGTGTGAACAGTGGGATCTAGACTTTAGAGATTAGGGTAATAAATACACTTTGTTTAGTGTGTTGTCCTATTCTCTATTTTTACATTGAATTTTTCTTGATACACACAAGGGCTTTTTGGAAAGAAAGAGATGAAATGAGAATCAGCTGCTAGGTTTCTTCATCTTCAGGAGCTGGTCTCTGGACCGTGATCCAACAGTGGGGAGATTCCTAGAAGCCACAGGGGCAGTGGGTGCAAGATCCCACCCACTGCACTTAAATTGCTTGCAAAATCCTCAAGGAGAATGGCTTGAATAAAAGTAAGCTGAGTGAGAACTGCACAGCTCCACCTGACATGATATTGACAGCAGGTGGTAAATGTGGATGGAAGTGCCTGACTATTGCTGAATAAAGCACAAAGTCCCTTCAGCATCAGCAGCTGTGTGATCGCTGGGGAGTTGTTTGGTTACATGTGTTTTTTTCACATCTGTCATTTTAACTAAATTGGTGGTCTAAATGAATAGTGTCATGCACAGGAACATTACATGGATTTATGACAGCTGAAACGTATAGCACCTGGAGGATTTGGGGTCTGTGAAGCAGTGAATGGATTTCAGAAAGGCATGATTTTCATCTGTGTAGATATAAGCTTGATCCATTATTCATCATGCTATGCAGAAGAGAATTGCACATTGGGTTCGCAGGGCAGTCTTCTGGCATTTCAGAAAGAAGAAAAAGGAAGTTAAGAGAAAGATTTATATGTTTATGTTGCCTCTGTTTATGATGTGAGCAAGACGTCCAACTTCCTCCTAATTAGATTATAACAGGTGCAAGCAAATCCAACAGAAGGGAAGCTGTTTGTATAATATCTATACAGCATTTGGTGTGAGTGTAGCAGGGAAATGGGAAGCATCTCTCAGCTTTCCCCCTCCTATGATCTAACACCTGCCATGTGCTCTGCTGTTGGATAGCAGAGGTACCGGCCTGGGTGAGGTGGCTTCACCCTGGCTCAGGTGTTGCAGCTGAGTTCAGCTGAACCAACTGGGGAAGCAAGTGTGAGTCAGCTTTTGAGACTCATTTCACTCTGTGTCTTGTTCTTCTCAAAACTGTGTTGCCTCAGGTGTTCCCATTCCCTCCTCTGCACTGTTTCACTTAGGCTCAAGTTCATTGCTGTCACCCATATAGGGGGCATTGTGGTCCTTGCCACTTCTCCACTGCTGGTCCCATCTCATGTTCTACTTCACTGTAACTCCCATCCAAAGTGTCAGTATGTAAAGGGCAGCACATCCTACATGCAGACATCGTGCTCTCCTGCTGTTTAAGATGAGATGCTGAAATGTGAGCAGAGGTGTCCTTGGGAGTGTCACACTTTTTGCTGTATTCCTGCACAATACTACCAGCAGAGTGATGTGGTGGACAGTTGGAGGCAGAAACTTGCCAAAGTGTTGTGTCAAGAACTGCCAGAACTTGCCTATCAGAAATTTCAGGTTGTCTTGGTATCTACAGATGGTGAGGGCTATTCTACTTTCTCCTCAGACTTACACCAGTAATACACTTCTGATAATGAGTCCAGGGGGGCAGGTACTGAACAAGGTGCATGAGAAGATGGGTGTTCCACCCCTGATTTAAGCAGCCCAGGGAGCAATATTACTTCAATTAAAAGAAAAACTAATGAGTTGAGAAATTATCATTGTATTTTAAAGGAGGGGCAGAATTTCTACTTCTATTTTGAGTTTATAACCTAATATGTAAGAAAGGTGAAGATCTACTTTTTAATTAAACAACTGAAGAGATCAGAACTGAGATCCTATTTGATTAGGATGTTAATGCTGTTCTTTATAAACTGCTACTGAAACAGAAAACCTAGAGGATTAATTTATGATCCTTATTAAGAAATGCACAGAATCATTTATGATGGTGAACTTAATTTCCTCATAGTCAGAATGAACTATTCTGTTGTTATATAGTGTATCTGTGAAGAAACGAGGTCTATTTCTGTGTAAATACATTTTACCATTGCTTCAGACTCCTGGTGAGATCATAATGATAAAGCAGCAAAAATACTGTCACAAACTGGCAGAAACCAGCCTGGCAGAGAATTCCAAACCAAATGGCAAACTTCCACAGGCTATTGGAAATTAGCTGCAGTTCCGCTAAAACAGTGATTGGGGGTATGTCTTATGGGAAGAGAATGGAGCTTTTAATATGCAGACATACAGATGGGTCCTTGTCAAGTTTATGGTGTGACACTCATTTACCTTCAGGGAGAAGCTGAAATCCAAACTGTAAAGAAAAAAACAGTTTCCACAGGCAGGATTTGTGAAAAAACATTTTCTTTTTTTTTTTTGCAGATATTGCTCTTGACTGTTCAGAAAGGCATGTGAAGAAGTGCATTTATGGTAAATAATGGCTAAATAAATGAACATTATAATTCTGGGTTTTTCTAACTTGGATTTTCTCTCTGCTTTGCTTTCCTTTTTACCATCATTTCCTCTGGTGCTACATTCTTACCTATTTTTGATACGTGTTTTGAGAAATTGCTCCAGACTTGTCTACATAGAGATCTATTAATAGCTATTCATTCTCTAGGCGGGTGCTCTAATTCCATCGATAAATGTCTTTTTTTGAATTAGCTTAGCTCAAGTCAGAGTGGACTTAAACTAACTCAGACAAAATCACATCTGTTTTGAAATAAGAGAGCCTATCCAAAAACTGACTGAGGAAAGATTTATTTTTCTTTAAAGTTGACACTATCTCAGTCTAAATACACTTTGTCGTGTAAACAAGCCCTTGGTACTATGCTGTGTGTTCTGAATTACATTTGCAAGCTTTTCTGAGTACTCCAACTCATGTTCATGTGCAATTCAACCTACAGCAATTCAAGATGTTATCACTTCCCCACCTTCTCTGCTATTTATCACAGCCGTTCTGTCAGAAGTTCGTGCCAGGGTGGCAGATAGAAGACTGGAAAACGGGCTTATTCAAGTCTTACCGCTCCAGTTCAAAGAAAACCGACTGAGCACAAACCTGGTTTCAGTCATGAGTTGCACTGGACTGTGAACTGGAATGTGGTGGAGGATGCATGTTCTGTTCCTTTGACTCCATTTTGTGGGTGCTAAACTGTTGTTGGGGAAGGGGAGAGGAGGTAGCTGGATGCAGCACCATCTTCTGCTGCTGCAACAGGATTAAGCAGGTGCAGGGATTTGTCAGAAAGTGCCTGAGAGGTGGTGTGGGTTAGTAGCTCTCCTTGGGGTCTGGGCATTAGAGGCTTCCATCCTTTCCCCTATCATTGTATGAGCAACTTTGATATTTTTCTGTAAAATGTGAATTCATAACTTGGACAAATTGGATCAGGTTTTTGGTTTCTTTTTGAAATCAACAAGGAATATTTTTCAGTCCCTGCACTAGGTTCATTTGAATGTCAGGTTCCTCTGAAAGCCAGTGAAGCTGTTCAGAATTCTGCCAAAATACAGCATTCAGGAGAACTGTCTGTTCTCCTTTAACCTTGCTCTCAAAGCAACAGCAACAAAAAATTGTTCTGGTCCTCCTGAGCCTTAAAAAAACATTAAGGCAAGCACTGAGCTCAGACACTTGAAATTTGGCTGTATTACTAAAGACTGAAAATGAGGCATTTGCCCTGGTAAATGCCTTAATAGAAGGGTCATTACCTGTGCGCTCTCTATGACTGGATTAAGCCCACTGCAGCTGAGGATGGATTGGACTAATAAACTCCAGAGCCTATAGAAAGCCTGCAGTAGTTAACAGCAGGGAAAGCAATCAGTGTGCATGTTACAGTGCGAGCATTATTGTAGGAAAGCTTTCCTTGCCCAAGGATCCCCAGGGAAGGGAGAAGGTGGGTTGCACAGGCCACTCTGTTTTCTTCAGGCTCTCTTGCTTCAGTTGTCTCCAAAGTTGAAAGAGGGTATGTTAATTTGTTCTGAGAAGCAGGCTGAGCTGCGTAATAGCAACTGCAAGGTGACAGCGAGCCCGTCCCATTCTGAGGTTTGCAGAAACGTGGCTTGCTGCTATAGTTACAGTTGGGGTCAGTCAGCTACAGAGAACCTCTCTAGGCATGACTCCCCTTTGTGCTACCCAATAGGCACATTCTCCCGTGGTCCTTCTATTTATTTCTAGGAAAGCAGGGCTGCTTTGGCATTGCTTGCAGTTACCATTATGCAAAGTATGTATCTGGTCAGAACTGGTCAGAATGGATTACTGTGTACATTGCAAAGCCCAAAGCATACATATCCATATCTACAGGTACAGCGAAATAGAACATCTGAATTGTTTATAAAGCCAAATGAGGACTTTATTTTCTAGGATCAAGCGCTATCTGGGTGTGAGCTTTCCTTTCACTGATCCCTGAGTGACGAATGTAGCTGAAAGGAGACATGTGAATAGCGGCTCATCTAGTCTGTTCAATTATAGTCAAGTCCCTCTATACCCTATCTCACGTCTGAACGCAACATGTCTATGCCACAGCACAATGTCATGTGGCTTGAAGCTACAGTGGCCACACCTTGGTCCTGGATATATTAATGCTCCGGCAATGCAGTGCTCCAAGGAGACCGAGAAGGTGTAGGGGTCAGCTTAACCCTGTGTGCATGCCACAGGAAAGGCATAAGAATAGCCTGGGAACCAATGAGGACTTTGAAAGAAATGTTATGGACCTCCTTAGGGATATCTAATATTAATGCAAAAATTTCACAATTCTAATGGCCAAATAAAGTTGCAGCTGTATCAGCCTGGTCTTCTATACCTTTTCTCATCCCTTAGTACAGCTCAGATATTTTCACAGGATCGCAGAATGATATGGGGCTGGAAGGGACCTCTGGAAATCTATCATAATCCCAATGCCAAAGCAGGTCTACCTAGAGCAGGTTGCACAAGAATGTGAACAGGCAGGTTTTGAATGTCTCCAGAGACAGAGACTCCACCACCTCTCTGGGCAGCCTGTTCCAGTGCTCTGACACCCTCAAGTAAAGAAGGTCCTCCTCATGTTTAGATGAAACTTCTTATGTTCAGGTTTGTGCCCATTACCTTTTCCATATCCTCTTCATTGTGATATATAGTGGAAGGTGAAGATGTGAAGAAGGACCTTTTTGCTACCATGCCAAGCCTAGAAGAGTTTGTCTTTTGAGGAGCAAGGGGTGATTAATGCTTTTGGTGTGGTTGAACATACTGCACTTTACATTGGTCAGCCCATACGCAGGGAAGAAATCCTCTTTGTATCTGTGAGAAGCAAAATATTAGTAGAACTGCCATGAAAACGCATTTCTGTCACCACTGCCTTGGGCTGATCAAGGCAACCCTGGGCTGGGATTCAAAACAGGTAGAAAGAATAAGAAGCAGAGGACCACCTCGTTCAGATGTGGGTTTATGATGGGGGAGAAAATTTTTTTATTTCCTGTCCCTTAACTCTGCACAGCGTAGTGTGTGCATGCTTAGTCAAGTGGTCACTAAGCACTTGCCGTCTCCTGGCTGGGCTAGCCACATTTCTTATTCATTGAGCATCTGGGGCTGTCAGTGCATGAGGCTTGTGCAGTTTACAGAGGCAACAGTTTGTCTGAAATGTGCAGGGTCATAAAAGCAGCTGGGAGCCCTTTCCCCCTGGCCAAGTGGCTGAATTTATATTCACCAACCAGAGGCATGTGTAGGCATTAGAGAAGTGGTCTTTGTTTTTTCTAATAACGGTCCTACTGTTTCGAGACATGTGATATGGTGGTATGTGGAGCAGATGTTTCAAGGACCTTTCTGTATTAAGTCTTTATTATATAGGTTCCTTTAAGTGTTGTGATTTGTATTATTGACTCAGACCATGTCCAGACCCTGTTCCTTGGGACTGGGAATGTGTGTATGAAGGACAAGTCTTTCTGAGGAGAAGTTGTTCTCATCATTGGATGCACTTTTAAGGGAAGGGACAGGAACTAAATGCAAGGCTCTCAGAGTTTCAAATGCAGTGAAGTGCTAAAAAAATAGCTGCTCAGATGAAAAGACAAGCCTTATTAGGTTGGGGTCTTTCCTAATTGTGTGTCAACTTCTACTTTTAAAAATTGATTTATCTGTATCATAATACCAAAGTAAATAATCCCTTTCAATGTCATGCCAACTCTGTTTCCGAGATGCCTTTTGAAGGATCAGTTATCTGTTGTCAGCAGTAACATGCTCCTGCCTTGTCATTGCCCCAGGTTATTGTTGAGCAATTATTATTTCTTCTTCAAAAACATTTGCATGCGTGTTTCTCATGCCTTTATACATCTGGCTAGTCGTCCATGCATATCTATCACAATCCAAATGCAATGGTACTTTTCTTCCTAGCCTGACTGTCCTCTGTCCCTCCTTCTCCCAGATCTTTCCTTCTGTCTTTCTTAGCCATGCTGTATGAATATACCCTACTCTCTGGTATTGTCCTTGTTTCTTTTAATGAAGTAATTACTGCTTTTTCTTCAGTGTCCCTGCAAGTGGGATTTAATTCTTACTCACCACTCCAGCATATTTTGATACTGCTGTCCATGTTTAATATATGTACACTTAGACTTCTAGGTTTTGCTTTTTGTGCATTTTGATGTACTCTAACAAAATGTGCCAGTTTTCGTCTATGGTCTCCCCTTTTTTCTATCCTCTAACCCCTTCTGCTTGTTATCTTCCCTTTCTTACAAACCAGGAGCATACTTCCTTGATTTCTTTTGGCTTTGAACTCACAGGCAGATTATGGCTAGACACAATTCATTTATCCAAGAGTCTCTAAGTTGTTTCATTTCAGGGTAACAAGCTCTTCTGCCAAGCCACGGAATCTGTGGCCAATAATTTCTCATCCTTCTGTCTGGTGTGCACCTCACCTGCTGTCTTCTTCCTCTTTGTCTTCCTTACTGAAGGTATTTCTTTTTAGATATTATGTATTTTCTTAGTTTCAGTTTTGGCAGCTCAGTCAACTCAGTTTTTGTCAGTGGCATTTTTAAAGCAGTAAAGGAAATTTTGCCCTCTCTGCAAATAGTGCTCAGTTTCTCATTCTGCTGCACAAAGACACCCCTTTCCTATAGTGTCAGAAAATTGTGGCTCACCCTTAGTAACATCATTTTAAAACTAGGTGTTAACATTTTTCATATGCTTTCTTATTTCAGACATAGCCCGGAGGGATGGTTTTTAAAACACTAACCTGACATTCTACTGATAAAGGGATTAAATGGGAGTATTTGCATAATGTCTTCCAAAAAGATGGACTTTATGATAGATGACACCAAAATATATTACATAAGAATGTGAATCATTTGGAGGGGAGAAAAGTGCAAGTAATTTGTAAAGAGATTAACAGAGTAGAAAGGGGCTATGTTGGACATTGATATTGTGAAATAGTAGGATTTCATAATGTCAGTTGTTACACGGCATCTTACTGAAGAGACCTGCCCACCCTGTCTTCCTTGTATCCCTACAGGATGATCCTATAACCAAAGAAGCCCAGGCTGGTTACCTTCAGAGAGAACCAGTATGCAGCCACCTTCAGGAAAAAAAAAAAAAAAAAGGAATATTAACGTTATGTTCTTGTATCATGGGATGAATTTGAATTAAAATTTTCTCCATCTTTTTGGCTTTATTTCAGAAAGACATAGTTTGGTGGGAAGGGGGGATTTAACAAGCTTTAGGCAAGCTTTGCTAAATCCACAGTATATAGGGTACTGGACGACATGCACTGGAATGCTGATTCCATGAGGCTCGGAGTCTTATCGTGTCTGCAGGCAAAGAGCAGAAATGCTTTTACATTAGACTTGCAAAATGTAACATGCAGTGCAGTACTTTCTGCCTGAACCGTTCTGTCAAGTTAGTGCGATTAGGTACTACACCCCAGTTTTGAGTCTTCTTTTCATGTTTTGTTTTTGTTTTAAGAAAATGTAAGTAAGTCATACACCTGTCCTAGGAATGTTCTGAAGAGTTCAGAGAGAATTTGGAATTGTCGCATCAGCTAGAATAAATGTATTAGCTGATTATCTTTAAGGTCCCTCCCAACCCAAACCATTCTATGGTTTTATGACTATTTGATAGAACCAAGCTACATAACCTACATTCAATTCTTCATCCTGTGATTGGTCTACTAAGCTGAGACAAGTAAAATCCTCTCTTTTGCCTTTATTTTTGCATATTTAATGTGGTCCCGGTTCCTGTAATAGTTGAGTCCTTCTTACTCTTAACACATCTAATCTCAAAACATGCCTCTGAGGCAGGGAAATACCATCTTTTCCAAATGCAGATGGGAAACTGAGATGCAGAGGATTATGTTCATACCACCAAGCACGATCAAATAATATTTGACTCCCGTAACTTTGGATAGAGCCAGCAGCTTTAGAGAGCAGATGAACTGGATCACCTATCTCTCTGTTGAGTAATAATAACAATAGTCTCTGCTGTAATAAACACAACGGTTAAATTAGCCAGGATTTGAGAAGGGCTCTGCAGAACAGACCTCTGAGAGACAAAGGGGTTTTATCATTTTTTTTTTTGTAGAGACATTTTGATGTATAACTTTCACAGAAATCAAAGAGATCTGCACCCCAGGGACTTTGCCCTGAATTACCCACTAGGTCTGTTGCACAATAAGGAAGTAACGGTAGGTGCAGCTCTACAAAGAGAAAATCTTTGTAGTTTTCTGTTTTCCTAAGTGGAAATACCTAAGTGCAACCTTCCTGTATGACATACATGTAGTTTTTCCTCTAAAATGCAGACAATGAATCTAACTTATTTTCCAGATGAAAGACTCTACATTGATCTAAGGAAGATTTTTTTTTGCTTAGTAATAATTGTGATTTGACTAGGAATAAAAATGTAGGTTCCCGTCATCTCTGTGAGGTCATGTGCAAATAGAAATACAGAAGAAATGCCAAAGCAACTGATTAACTATCATTACTTGGCTAATATTTGCTTCCTATATCAGAACTGGCTTTTAAGCATGAAAGAAAAGCGGGTGAGAAAATATTGTGCTTTGTGCGTGATTTGCAGTACCAGCCTCTGGAAGGAACAGAGGCTTGCTGTTATGCTCAGAAAACAGGTTTTTCTCCCGATTAGAGATCCAGGCTCCAAACTCACAGGCTGTATCTATGCTGACTGCACAAAGCTGCTTTCAAAACTGTACTTGCTTGCTACGCACAGGAGCCTGCCAGAGTGTCTGTGAATGCTGCAAGGTTGCACCTCTCTATGTCTATGGGGCCAGATGGGATCCACCTGAGGGTACTGAGGGAGCTGGTGGAAGTGCTCACTGAGCCACTTTCCATCACTTACCAGCAGTCCTGGCAAACTGGGGAGATCGCAGCTGGCTGGCGCCTAGCAAATGTGACACCCATCCACAAGAAGGATTGGAAGGATGATCTGGGGAACTACAGACCTGTCAGTTGGAGCCTGGGAAGGCCATGGAACAGATTATCCTGAGTGCCATTACACAGTGCGTGAAGGACATGCAGGTGATCAGGTCTAGCCAGCACAGGTTCATGAGAGGCAGCTCCTGCTTGACAAACTCAAACTCCTTCTATGACAAAGCGACCCACTTGGTAGATGAGGGAAAGGCCGTGGATGCTGTTTTCCTGGACTGTAGTAAGGTCTTTGGTACAGTCTCCCACAGTATCCTCCTGGAGAAACTGGCTGCCCACGGTTGGGATGGGAGTATTCTGCTGGGTTAAAAACTGGCTGGAGGGCCAGGCCCAGAGAGTGGTGGTGAATGGAGTTAAATACAGCTGGTGGCCAGTCACGAGTGGTGTCCCCTAGGGCTTGGTATTTGAGCCAGTTCTCTTTAACATCTTTATCAATAGTCTGGACAGGGGATCACGTGCACCCTCAGTAAGTTTGCAGATGACACTAAACTAAATAGGAGTGTTGACCTGCTTGAGGATTGAAAAGCTTTGCAGAGGGATCTGTACAGGCTGGATTGATGGGCCAAGGCCAATGGGATGAGGCCAAGTGAGGCCAGTAAGGCCAAGTGCTGTGTCCTTCACTTGGGTCGCAACAACCCCAATGCAGCTCTACAGGCTTGAGGAAGAGTGGCTGGAGAGCTGCCTGGCAGAAAAGGACGTGGGGATGTTGGTCAACTGTCAGCTGAACAGCCAGCAGTGTGCCTAGGTGGCTAAGAAGGCCAACAGCATTCTAGCTTGTATCAGGAACAGTGTGGTGAGTAGGAGCCGGGAGGTGATTGTCCCCCTCTACTCAGCACCTGTGAGGCCCCATCTCAAGTACTATGTTCGGTTTTGGGACTATTCCCATTAAAAAAAGACACTGTGGTGCTGGAGTGGATCCAGAGAAGGGCAATGAAGCTGGCGAGGGGTCTGGAGAATAAGCCTTATGAGGAGAGGCTGAGGGAGCTGGGGTTGTTCAGCCTAGAGAAAAGGAGGTTGAGGGGAGACCTTAACACCCTCCACAACTACCTGAAAGAAGGTTGCAGAGGGGTGGGGATCAGTCTCCTCTCCGAAGTCACAGACAATAGGACAAGAGGAAATGGCCTCAAGTTGCTCCAAGGGAGGTTCAAATTGGATATCAGGAAAAATTTTTACATGGAAAGGGTTATTTAAGCTTTGAAACGGGCAGCCCAGATGGTTGAGGCACCATCCCTGGGGGTATTCAAAAGATGGGTTGACATAGTGCTTAGTGACATGGTTTAGTGTTGAGTTGTTGTTTTTTCATTAGAGTTAGGTTGATGGCTGGACTAGATGACTTTAAACGTCCCTTCCAACCTAGACAATTCTATGATTCTACGATTCTATGATTCTTTGTAACTGTCAGGACTCTAGGTGCCCTAGCAAGGCTGGTGAACTTATACATGCCATAGCCAGCTACCTATACATGCCATAGCCAGCTACCTTCAGGGAGTTTGCAGGCTGCCAATGCACTGCTACAAGGATAGAGCAAGGAACACGCTGCTCCTCTGGGGCCTGTGTACATATAGATGCACGTGTACTGTCAGGTTGGTTTCCCTATTATTCTTTGTGTTAGGCTTTCCCTTGAGGCTGCATCTATCCTGCTACATACATCCACCCCTGGGAATGATGCTGGGTCCACAGGGATAGTGACCTGTTTGCACCCTGCCCAGAGCTGGTTTCTTTACAACACCCTGGCTATTTCCCTTGCTGAAGCAGTTGTCCTTTTGGATCTCTTCTGGGTGCCTTGACTCTAAGATGTGATCATTGCTTTTCCGTGTGTTTTGTTTTTTATAGATTTTGTTTTTAGCAGCAAAAATTACCTGAGGCATGGGTTGCAGCCGACCAGAGTGGTATTTCGATAACAAGGGATGTGCCAGGAGGGCAGGTGTTCGTCAGTGTGAGATGTGATGAGATATTGTTGGAGGGCTGGTTAGGACCGGACAGGGTTGTTAAGGAACAAACTCTCATAAATTCCACCATTTCAGAGTCATCTGTATCCAGGACTTCCCTTGGTTTTGTATGCAGAAGACTAGCTAGAGACTGGGAAGAAAATGGCAGTTACGCAATATCAGGATATCGCAACCTGAGAGTAAATTGGGAGTTAGTGTGGTGGGCAGCGAAGGCTTACCAGTTTGCATTTTAACTCTGATCTGGAGTGGCCAAAGTGTTTTTCTTATGGAGCAGAGGATAATTCATAGCCTATAGCTGTTCTGATGTAAGCCAGTCTTCTCTTCTTGGACTGGAGCTCAGGGTCTGAGCCCTTACAAAGACACTGTAATTACAGATTCAGCCTCTCCGTTCCCTTGAAAGTACTGTGATTTACCCCAGGAAAGCAGACTGCTATAACCTGGGAGGAAGAGCCCTGGGTTTGTTTTCTTGCCCTGTCACCATTGCTCTGGATTTTTTCTGCTTAGGCCTTATCACATGCTTTCCAAGTCTTGTCTGTCTTATATTGAATTATTAGCCATTAAATTCTCCAGTGGAGATGCAGCTTGTGCTGTGAAAAAGTGTTTTTGCAGGAACATATTCTATCCCTTCCCTATGAAAGGAGCTACTCCTCAAAAAAAGATGCTGCTGCCAGCCTTCTGAATCTGTCAGCAGGCTTATGCATATGTGAAGCTGTGGTAAAACCATGTTACCCCAACCAGTGGGCTTCATTGCTCTGAAGAGTTTTCTAGCATGGATCTGTCCTAAGCCTCAGCTTTTCCATTTGCCACCTGGAGCTGACAGTAATACAAGAAAGCCTCCTGAGTTCCTCACCCAGGAGATGGGTTTTACATGAGGCAGTACTGCCGCTCAAAGTACCTCTGCTCCTGCCCTTACTTCTGCCCTCGAACCACTTTTTCCACTTAAAGACAACTGTGCCTTTTTTTTGCTGACCCAGTAAAAAACTAAGTCTGACAAAATGAAGAAGGAAAGGGCAAATGCTGCATTGATGATACAGGCACAGGAATGGACAAGAGATGACATGTTTTGGTCCACGGACTTCTTGACTTCTTATACAAAGGCATAATGTGGCCATCCCCTTAGGCCTGACTGGAACTTTCCTCCTAAACACCAAGCTCATTTTCCTAGGGATCCATAGAACCCTGGAAAGAATTTTTCATTTCTCTTGTGCCAGTTGGAGACTGACTCCATCAAGGTGGTGGTAGCTTGTTGGAAGAGGGGGATTCCCATGGCGGACTGGATGCCTTAGTATGCCTTAGTACTAGCAACTTGCTGCCTGTCATTTTGAAGTGTGGTACAGCTGGGGAATGGGGGCAACAGACTAGATGTTGCCTGCAGCCTTTTTTTATCTTTCTGGATCAGTGCTGTAGAGACAGGACAATGAATCATTGTAGTCAGGTGGCATGTAGCTCCATGAAAAGAGAGCAAGTAAGCATTGACAGATACACAGTGTTAATGCATGAGCAAGCATTAACGGGTACATAGTGTTAATGTATGAGAAATGCTGGGAAGGAAATGGGAGGAAATAATTTGTTTGTGTCCCACCTATGCTATGGGAGAAGTGAGGGAACTGAAAAGCTCTAAAGACCCCTGTGCATTTTACTCATTGTCAAAGATCTGTTGGCTTTTGATGAAAAGGGAGGATGTTTCTGGTGTGTGAACAGTCTAACCAGACCTGCTTTTCTCTGTACCTATAATAAGTAATAAATACTACCCAGACTTGTATTGTCTGCATAACTTAGAAGGATCTGTAAAAATCTTTGTGATTGAGTCACAGTAAGAGAAAATATCTATCCACCTGCCCTAGCAAATAAGCACCCGATGTTCTGCATAGCCAAGATTAAGATTAGATACTGCACCGTGGGAAAGCCTTCCTATAAGGAAATTGCATGTAGTTAACTTCTAATGGAGTAACTCATATGTGCTTTGTACGTTAGTAATTTTGCACCTATTATTATGTGAGTTCATGACATTACTTCTTCAAAAACTTAGAAAAATATCATGCAAGTTCCTTAAGGTTCGGTTAGGGAAATCCCCAGGCTCTGGTATATAAGACCTCTTTGTCCCTTTGCTGTCACATCTGCTGGCTGAGAAGATGAAGCACACACAGGTAGCTGTGCTGCTTCTCATGCAAAGCATGATTGCTCTGACTACAATAACAACAGAGGTAAGTAGGAGAGGTAAGATGGGAGTCTCACAACCTGAGCTTTGGTGCCTTCTTGTCTTCTCGTGTATTTTAGGCTGCCGAAAACTCTTTTAAGGTTACTGGAAAATTATTAGGCAAATGTTGAGATCTCTGCATGGAAAAAAATTAAAGCACTTTTCAGTCCTTCCCCCAACAAATGTACAGGGACTGGAGAATAAATGTAAAAGTGAGGCACAGGTTTAAAATCAGAGTCAAATTCTGCCTTCGGTTAGACGAGTGCAACTCCCAGAGAGGATCTGAGTGGATATTAAATGCTCTGTGTAGCTTCTAATTAATTAGCAAGGGCTTATAGCAGGAAAGGATCCACATCTTTGATGTGGAAGGAGCTGGGAGGTGGGGGCTTTCCCAGTTGCATGATTGCTGTCATACTTTGTGACCAGGCACATGAAAGCCATGCTAGGTGTTTTTTGTGGGGTGCTCTCCCTCTTCCCCAAAAACCTATATCTATATACACATTTTTTATTTTTTTTTTAAATTTAAGACTGGGCTTAAATTAGCAAAAGAAAATATTTGTGAATAGCTTAAAAACTCTTCCAAATGAAAGAAAAGATTTTGGTTTTATTTGTCTCAAAATTTCTGCCTTTTGGTATTTTTTAGTTAAAACTTGGAAAAAAAAACATTTTGGCTCCCAGTGACTCTTTCTGATTTGTCTGGTTTAGTCACCAATAAGAAAAATCTTGTGTGCCCCTAGCTGTTTTTTTTGAAGTTTGGAAGCACTGTGAATGCAGGCAGTGAAGTCAGCATCTCCTGGGAAGGTGCTTTTATCTGCTCAAGGAACAGCAAGATGCAAAAGTCAAGATGGAGGTGTAAATATATGTTGATAATCTGATGGTAGAAAGCTTAATATAGGAGACATTTCTCCTCAATCTGCTCAACTTTAAGCTAGTCCATGGTTTGTGTAACTTGCACAATTTGTGCCTTATCACTGTTAATTGTAACTAGCTGGCCCCCCGTGTTCGGTGTAATCAACTGAACACACAAATGCTTGTTCAAATGGGTTTATTTGACAAACTGTCCCTCAACAGCTTGTTTACTCTGTGTCCTTTCACAGACCGGCCCTTTGCTGGCCATTTGGGTTTCCCCACCATTCCCTGGGTTGGGAATGGGGCTCCATCTGGGGTTTGGGAAACGCAGGAAGATGCAGGGGTAGGTGCCCGGTTGCAGGGGAGAGACCATTTGATGCTCCATCTGTCACACCATTTGACAGTGAGGGTGTCTTGCTGCGCTTCCCAGTTTGCCACAGATATTGATAAGACCCCAGTACAGGCGACAGTATGCTGCATCACAGCAATGCTCTGTGCTCTGCACCCTACATGGGGATGCAGTAGACCTTTTGGGACTCACAGTACAGTGTCAGGATGAGAGTCACTCTGCTTGTTGTGATAGGAAGGCAGGCACCAGCCACAGATGAAAGTTAAAGGGGATGTATATAGTCTTACTACATAGTCTTACTACTTAAAATACTCCCAAGGTGGACCTGACAATGTCCTTGGCAGTGTGGTGGCTCCCACAGCGGTCCTTCCCCGTGGTGGAATGCTGCCCCCTCCAAGGTGCTAGTAGCAGAGTGGGATGTCTGCCCCAGCTGTCACAGCTCAGCACCTGGTATCTTGGAGTGAAAGGAGTTGCAACTCCCGTGCCGAGAGGAGTGGCAAGGAGAGGATGTCTCTGCCAGGAGGACAGTAGTCTCTGGATTTAGGGCAGGGGGGCACAATACTGCCATTTTAGACTGCCATGCAGTCTGCCAGAGCTGCCTGTCAGAGCCCCAGCTCACACCTCCCAGGCAGGCTGAGTGTCCCCTGCCTTGAACTGGTCACACAGAGCCTTTCTTCAAGAAGAGGTGTCTATGAAGTGACATTCTGCCTGGGGACATGTTAGTGACCTCAGTGGCAGATCAGAAAAGCCAATAATTTTACAGATAATAAAACTGAAGTGCTTTGGAGCTGTGGGGTGGAGGTTAGCTGATGGGGAGGGGATGGTGCCATACGCAGGAGTTCACACTGGAAAGGCTTTCCTTTGCTTTTTAGACCACTCATGTGACCATTCCATATCTGACTGAGCCTGACAGGACGACTGGTTACCTACACACTCCCCCAAAGGTATGACCATTATTGTTTTTCAATGAAGTCCAGAAAAAAACAAATTTAGGAACTTGTGTCCCATTTTTTAAATGCTACATAGAATCACAGAATCACAGAATCACCTAGGTTGGAAGGGACCTTTTGAGATCATCTAGTCCAACCAATGGGGGGGGGGAAACAAAAAAAAAAAAAACCACCAAAAAACAACAACAAAAAAAGCCCCACAAACCACCACACAACACAACACTAGCAAACCCAACACACCACACAAAAAACATCCAACACTAATCCATATCCCCAAGCACCATGTCAGCTCCTCTCTTGAGGAGGGAGATGGTGCCTCTCCACCTCCCTGGGTAGCCTATTCCAATACTTGACAACCCTTTCAGTAAAGAAATATTTCCTAATATCTAACCTGAACTTCCCCTGACGTAACTTGAAGCCATTACCCCTTGTCCTATCATCTGCCACTTGGGAGAAGAGACCACCCCCCGCCTCTCTAGTCACTCAGAGAGTCACTCTACATAGTCACTCAGAGATTTAACCTTGATATCTGTTCACTATTTAGGCTGCCCAGGAACAGGCATTTAGGTGTTTTGTGTCCAGGATTTCAGGTAGTAGTGAATTCCCAAAATCATCACTGCTGCTTCAATGCAATTCAATGCTTGATATCACATCCAAAGCTCTGTCCTTGTGACTACTCTACTGGATCCCAGAGATGAAGCAGTGAGGGCCATGGGGGTTTGATGGCAATGTACCAAACAGTTTGGGGGTTACACCTTCCCTAGAGGAAGTCTTCTTTTCAACTCTGCTTTCCCATGTAAACCAGAGCAGGGCTTTGAAACTGTTTTCTGAGAAGTACCAGCTTGTAGTTGCTGGGGAGGAGAAAATCTTGATTCTTTCTCTTCTACTTTGCTCAAATTTTATTCCACTATTTTCTGATAGGGGAACTTGAGTCTGATTTCTGTGCCTTCTGGTACAGTGCTCAAGTCCATGATCTGCAGATTTCAGGATTTGGTTTCTTCCCCCTCTCTGTCAGTGACTGATTAATAATATGTTTGCTTTGGAACAGATTTGACGAGACACATTTGTTCTGAATGGTCCAGCAACCTAGTATCAAGAACAGGATTTGTCCAAAGCATAGATCCAGATCAGATCAGAGATGATAGACAGCTTGATGGCAGGTCTTTGTTGTCCAGGCTAGCCCAGTGTGGCACCTGGGATGTGTGGAGGGACCGCTTCTAAGAGAGAGCTATGTGTCTAGCACCAGTAGAGGGTTTAGAAAGCTGAATGGAGTTAAGAGTCTCTCTCTGAGTCTCAGAAGCAGGACCCAAACCTCATCCATCTCCTTGCCCAGCTAAGGTGGCCTCTGTCCCTGCCATGTAGTTTCTACGGATCCCATTCTTCATCTTAGGAAGAGCAAGTATCAAATTCAGAGCTGTGAATGTCACTGGGCCACAGTGTAGCTGGAAATTCAGCACTGAAATGTCTAGGCTGTTTTGAGAATGTAACTCTGAGCCCATATTTAGGCAACTAAATAAATTTTCTGGTTTTCAGAGAATCAAGTAGCTGCTGACTCCTACTCACTTTCTTAAACTGAGGTGATGTGGAAAAGCACGTTTCATGCCCATAGACAGAGGACTTAGAGGTGCAGAAGCTTCTAAGTGACTTAGGAACCTCTTTTTACGAAGTAATTTAGATACCAATAGCTGTATCTTTAAAAGTACTTAGAAACTTAGAAACAGTTTGCAGCATGTTCCCAGTGGGATTTTCAGAAGTGCTTTGGTAATCTACCTGGCAGGGAAATCAATTAAATTTTGTGCTTGGACATTCTGGAATGCTATGAGATACTTCTCTGCTTCTTTTCATATTAAATGTCTTCAGCAGTCAAGTTTTGAGGCCCACGGTACTAAGTAACACAGATAAAACGTCTTTTCATGCTTTCTTTCAAAAATGAGGTGTGTGCTGTTTGCTATAGCTGCGGTAAAGATGTTGCCAGAAGTGTGAACTGGGATCACTCCTGCTTGCTGCTGTTCTCTTCTTGGGCTCACAGATCAAGACAACTTTGCTGCAGCCCATCACTGCGTGTCCTGGGATGCTTTGGCAGTGAGGAATTTAGTTGAAATCACTGTGAAAAAGCAAAGGAGGAAGTGTTGAAATGTCAGCTTTCAGTAGATAGTTTTGTTGTTTGCTTGTTTATTTTTAAGAGGGGGAGAGAGAAAAAACACGAGTAACGCTGGGATTTCTGCAAGGCAGGAGGAGAGATTATACAAAGAACTGTATTTAAAAAGCAAGTCTGTAGCTTTAGAATATGCAACTGCATTGAAGTGTGTGCCAGAATATTTTAAAGGAACATCAAATATCTTTATTAATAAATTCGTGATAGGTTTATGAACCAGGAAACGTTTTGTATACAAACAAAAGAGAACTGCTCCAAACACACTCAGTATTCAGCCCAATGTTTATAGGAAATTATGTGCTGTGGCTGTAAATTACGGCAAGACGAGGAATTGCCAGCCATGACCTTTCTATAATATACCATACACGTTGCTCTAACGGTGATGCTTTGAGCACGCAGACTACCAGGACAAGGTGATTCATGCTAATGGCATGGGCTTTGCAAGCTACTCACAAACACGGATGGGCAGGCTTTGATGAGTGGGCGTTATGTGCAATATTTTATGACAAAATAAGTATCTCTACGTGAGGCTGAGCTTGCATATTTAACTCATCACCTTTCAGTGTTGTATAAGTAAATGTATGCGTGTGTTTGCTGAGGCTGACTGAGAAACTTCAAATGAAGTTTCTTTTCTAAACTTTCCCTACTACTAACTCTACTTTGGTGCCTTCATCTCTATGGGTGGAAATGACTAGATGATCTGGTCAATTCAGATAATTAGAACAGTAATTATAAGAACTAAATTGCTAACTTATTATTTTCCTGCTGCTCTGTGCTTTCCCAAAAAAGTTATTTCAGTATCTTAGGAATATTGGGAAAGTAAGAACTATTATTTGCCTCTCATTTTCCAATGGTAAAATCTTTACAGCAATGTTTAACTGTTTTCAGAAAGATTTGAAAGTCTGAGTCATAAAAATTGTTAGATACTTTGAGTTCCTTGGAAGAAAAAGCTGAAAGGCGTCTAGTAATGAAGTTGTTGATCCCATGATTTTCACAGATCATGCTGCTGATTCCAGAGAATATTAATGTTTTTTTCCTCACCTATTTGTTATTGCAGCTCTTTACCAATGTGTCCGGCTCTGTGGATGACATGGGAACTTGCCAGTGCTCTGTGTACTTGCCCGACACCACCTTCCCAGTGCAGAAGGCTGAGAAATTGGAAATTATAGCCGCCACGCTCTCGGAGAAATTTGAGTTAGAGCTTTCTCAAGTAAGGTGTTCTTTTCTCATAAATATAACAACTGTATATTTGCTGACAAAATGGTTGCCTGTGAAAAAATACAGCAGCCAGTGCTTTTCTGTGACATGTCTTTAAAACAGTGGGAAAGAGGGTTCTGTAAGACCACCAAGAAGGGCGGTTAAATCTCAAATCTATGACATTGTAGTACGTAACATGTTTGAATATCCTTACGTCTCTTTTTCTCTTTTCTAGGCCTTTGTAGCTAGAGGCATATGGTATTTTGGGAAGAATGGTTATGTTTTTCCTCTTTTGGCTCAGTTCTATTGGTTTGTGATAGCTACACAGAGCTATAGGAAGCCAAGCCTCCTGCTCTTTCATGTGCTATTATTTGTATCAAGACAGCCAGATTGTAAGAGGGAAATGAAGGGAAAGAGGAGGTCACCACATACCAGAGTGAAGAAGCAGGTGAATATTTGTCCCTTCACTTCTGCTCTCAGAGATTAAAAAAAAATGATAAAAACCCCAAATATTTTCCTTGTCAACATCTGAAGCTGTGGCAGCGAGACTGCTGAATTATGCATTGTTGTTGAAGTCAAACACACCTTACACTACTTTGGCCGCTTGTTGCATGAATTTTTTGAGGAACTCAAGCAAACCCACACATGCTGTGGTGCACCAGGTGAAGCTGCCTGTGAAGACAGAAATCTGTCTTTGACTTTTGATAGTGGATAAATATTCAGGATTCAGATTAGGTGTCCAGCAGAAAGTGTTTTCTTCAGGAACCAAGCATCTTAAGAAATGAAGTGTCCTTGAATTAATCAGCAGAAAAGGCACAGCATTAAATTATAAATTCTAACCATAAATATTCATAACCCTCCTCTGGTATAATCAAGAACAGATAAGAAGTTGTGCATAAAAAAACAGAACAACAGGCAGAGGATCCTGTGGTAAGATCTTTCAGTTCAAATCATTTGTTTTGAAAGAACTAGAGCTAACAATGAAACACATGCAGCTGTCAGCAGGGATATGAAGGGCAGGCTGACAGAAGTCCCACTGCCTTGAAGCACAGAAGTTACCTGATTCTTTGCAGAATGGAGGTGTAGCTCAGAGTTAATGATCCAGGAAAATCACTGAGATTTTAGGTCCCTGTACTGTTCCCACTGTGGTCAGTGCCAGCATTTTAAGCTAATTCTGGGACAGGATCAGGGGCACGATTTCTATCCAGAAAATTTGTGTGATTCTTCAAGGTGTTTGTGTACCACTTTTCCAAGTCACTTGCCCTGGTGCAACCAGTCTCTTACCAGTACTTTCCTCAGAATGGTGCATTTTTCCTTTAAGATGTGTGACATATCTGCAGATCTGCAAAACATCTCAAGTGCTGCTTGACCTCTCTGTATGGACAACCACAGATCTCCATTGAAGTCAGGTGTCTTGTTCATATAAATACACAGGTTACTGTAGATACCTAAAATTAGGATGGCATCCGTGCTGTCATCCTTAGGTGTCCAGCAGTGTAATGCAGTGTAGACACTGACCTTGGCTTTCAATTCTTGCTGCAGACAGTGAAAATTCCTGACCTAACTCAGACTTCACTGATTTTCATCCTGTCGAGACCAATCAGCCAAGCGGTGTTATAATGCATCTGGTTAGATAAAGTGTGACATACACTTTGATGTGATCCAGGCAAAGAGACACTTTGGGTCAGAAATGTATTTTGATGTAACTTTCTGTGTGTAAAATTTTCAGTTATAGTACTCTTCTGTAGAAAGAAGAAAGATGCCAAGCATTGCTCTGCTGATATCTGAACTTAAGTAATCTCAGATCTTGTGATGCATTAGTCTCCATAAATAAAAATTCTTCACTTTTCCAGTTGTAGAAAAAGTTCTTCTTATACAATCCTGTACATTAATTTAATTATGATATTTCGTTCTTTCTATGAGCATTAATGGAATGGAGGAAAGCCCAATTCTCATTATTGATCATTATTAGAAATGTTCCTGAGCAAAATCCTGAGGAATTATGCTCAAACTTAACCTGATCTCACCACAGGGGTGAGAATTTCTACCGAGTGCTTGTTTTTTTAATTCCGAGAACCCATTCTTTATTTGCTCTCCTAAAACACCCTTTGAAGCTCATGGGAGTTTTCCCTGGGTAAGAGCTGAAGGATTGGACCCTCTTAAGGATGCTTTCCGTGTGCTAGAAGTCCCAGATAAACAACCTGATTGAATCGTTAACCTTTTGCCTGATTGTAGGCTAATTCAAAAAGCAAGGGGGTCCTTTTATAGAATCAGCAGGCAAGGAAGCTTGCAGATAAAGAGATGCTCTCATGTGCCAAATGAGTACAAACTGTAGGCTGAAAATACCAGACTAATTTTTCCTCTGTCACATCAACCTTTGCCAGCATAATTATGATTACAGGAGAAAATTAACCTTTCAAAGTGAAGTTGAAATTGGCTTCTCCTCTCAATAGGAAAGGAGAGAGGACACCTCTGTTACAGGGATGGATCAGCACTTCATCCCAAGGAGAGGAAGTGCCTTCCAGAACTTGGCTCAAAACAGCCACAGCATCCTCACATAACAAAAACAGGAGAAAAAAAAAGAATGCCTCTTCTCCATCAGGAACAGCTGTTTTCAAAATGTTAACCTGCAGTAGAAGTCTTCTTGGTGTCAGCTTGCAGACTGCTTGTCAACGACACTTCTTATGTATCTGTAGAGCTCAGGCCTGCCCAAACCAGTGTCCTGTGACAAGTGGCTTTGTAGAGTTGCTGTTTTTCTTTCTTCTTTCTCAGTCCTCCCACTTTTTTTTTTCTTTTTTTTTTCTTTTTCTTTTACGTCTTCATCTTTGCACTTTTGTTCCCCCTTCTGTACTCTCCAAATATGTGCTGGAGAAGTGTCTGTTTGCATGCTGCAAAACCTGTGTTGATAAATACCAATTGGAAGTAAATGACACAGTAAATGAGCATTGCAGATTTTTCATGCCCTTTTCATTCCATGAGGATGGCAATGCTTGCAAAGGAAGAAAAACTGAAACTGAGAAATTTTTTTCCTACATATGTTTCACACGGCTCCATTTTCTTCCTATAAAGAGCTAATACAGGCCCTCTGCACTCATTGTATCCTTCTTTAGGCTTTTATGACAAATGTGGCAGCAATCAGTATGAGTTATTGTTCTGTATGCCTAAAGATGGGACATGCACAGAATTTCTGTGCCAGTTTGTCAAGAGACGTCAGCCAGTCCCTAGCAGGTAGCTACAGTAGAAGACCAGGGATTACAAGCTGCTTAAATCTGTCTGCCAAGCAGCAGAGCAACATCATGTTCCTCTCTCAACTGATATTTTTGAACTACAGAAACTCCTGCGCCAGATCTGAGCAGGCAGGAATGTCCACACAGGGCATTGCAATGCTTGACATATGTGCTGGATTTGTCTGCAAAAGCAGTATAGACCTGTTAGAGCAGCACTGCTGAGAAAATTATGTTTGTCCAATAATTTGCCGGGGGAGCTGTTAGCTTGAGTTTTTCGTGATGCTGGTGTAGCTGCATAGGGCACTGTATAGTGCTGGGGCTCGTTCAGGCTCAACTTGTATGGATATCGCTCAGCTATACTCCACCGGATGGGGTTGACATGTCCTTAAGTGACCTAGATGGTTGAGTGAAAATCCTCTGATGTGGGAGGAGAACTTCAGGTCTATGCCCTGAAGCACCTTGCAATCGGGGCTGAAATAACTATGTATGCCTTATTCCAGCCCCCAGCATTTTGTCCAGGCTCTTAGGCCCCTAGAGAAAACTCCAGATTCATAGGTTTCTCACTAATGAGTAGCCATCATTAATTCCAGCAGTCTGTTCATTTCAGTGACTTGTAGATTTGACCTCTATTACCTCGTTGGTATTACTATTAGTAGTATTAGTATTACTATGAGAAAGGTTATTAATACATAGATAGATTTGCAAATATCTCTGTGATATACATAGCTTCACACAGATTTGCAACTTTGTTCAGACATGGGGCTGCATTATATTTCTCAGGTTGCAATCATACGTGCTTGCTTTTTTGCCGTGCAAACTCTAGGCACACATTTTAAACACTGACCTTTGGAGAATCTTGTCAGAAGATTTTTTGAGGATGTCTTCCAACTCCAAACTGATTTTGGTGATCAGTGAAAGTGTGAGGTACAACTATATCTGGCTTTTCCAAGAACATTGCCCAGTTCCCTCCTGAACAAATGATCATGTCAGATAGGACAAGGCATCTCAGCTGTCTTTTCATACAAGGAGTTAGGTCTAAGGCTTTATATGTTATTAATAATTTATTCTTAATTGTAAGAAATAATTTACTTATTCCAAATTCCTATTCCTATAGCTTGAAGTTACCCAGACTTAAGGTGGGAGATCTATAGCATCCACTCTGATGAGTCAGAGTGCTTCTGCTGTGGCTGATGATATGCCAGTTTATATCGGAGCAGCTCAAAGTCTGGCTGCACACATTGAGAACAGAAGATCTGTTTCAAACCCTGATTTAAATGGGGGAGGGGGTTGAGCAGCCTGTTTTTGGTGTACGTTATGTATGTGCATGCAGAGGGGTTCACTTAGATTTATAATGTAACTGTTCCACTATTGAAAATTATGCTTTTGAAAAGAGAGTCTTCTCACTCGTGGTTCTCCTTCGTAAACCACATCACTGACTATTTTATGATCTGAAAGGATCCTTTCTGCCCTTCAGGAATTTCCATGCTGTGAGCTCCTATACCTCCTCTTTGGTACTCAAGGGATTCAATCAAAATTGAAAGGAATTATTTGATAAGTGTGCTTGTTGGGGTCTCCATCCAGAGGATGTTGCTGGAAAAGAAGAACAGGGGATCCATGGTCTTCACACCATGACAGGATTTTAGAGGTCATTTCGGAGCCAATGGGGAAAAGTACCGACTTTCATTTTATGTTAACATAATGCAAGAACTGTTGAGATGATGTGGGCTAAAAATCTTTCAGTCAAATATATAATAGTGCAGTAAAGAGAAGGACTTATACTACAAACACCATCTGAAAGTATAAATATGAAGTTACTGGTGCAACAAAATAATTTTATTCCTATTTCTTACATTTTGTGATACAGTTATATTGATTTAAGGAAAAATAGACATGATTTTTTTTTTTGAGGCATACAGAAGACAAATTATGTACGTTTCTCAAAGTGTTAAATTTCAAGGAACATTTTCCATGGATTTTTCTGAATCCGTATAATATTCTTAACATTCTGCATCACAATGCTTCTGCTGTGACCTTTACCTCAGCAGAAACATGTGTGAAAATATATTTATGCGGACAACTGTTTAATGGTTCAAAGGCTGAAAAGGCTGCTATGTAAATTACTTTAGCTAACCATGCAATAAGTTTTACACTTTTATTTAAACCAGATTTGATTTTTGACACTGTGTTTAAACGTTCCCCCCCTGCCCAAAGACAAACCCCAAACTAGTTCTGCCAACTTTTGGCATAATTCACGTGTACGCAGGGTAAAATCCTATTTGGATTCAGAGTTAATAGGAAATGAAGCTGAAAAACTCGAGAATCCTTTATTGCATTTTTCAGCCTCCTTGGGTTGCTTTTGTGAGATAATACACTGCAGATTTCCTAATAAAATTTTCACCAATGTAAGTTCTTGGCATACTGAGGATAAAATTAGCTCATAGAGACAATATTGGCAAAGAATTAAAAAAATGGAAGACTGTGAGTAAAATTCTGCCTTCAGTTATCCCCAGGCATTCCTGAGGGGACTTTGTGGAACTGCCAACAATAAATGAGGGTTAAATTTCACATTTTTTATGTATGTGACGAGAATTTCATTTATGTAGTTTATGTGAAGAATATATATGTCAAGTATATGAAAGTTATGCATAGGGTACTCAGAAATATAATAAAGATGTCAAACAGGCTTGTTTTATTTGCTAACTTTGACCTCAATATGTGCTTTTTTTTCTCTTTCTTTCTTTTTTTTTAATTTTTTTTTTTTTTAAGGTTAGAGAGTACTCAAAAATGATTGAAGTGTATCAGAAGCAAATCCTTAATCTAACCATCAGAGTGCAGCATATGGAGGACAGCAGTGTATCTTACACAGAACTGGACTTCCAGTTACTGAAAGTGGAAATCAGTGACCTAGACAGACTGGTCACTCAACTGAAATCCAGCCTTGTTGGAAGCAATGTCATCGTCGAGCAAATATATTTGGAGGTATTGCCAAAGTTTTAATTAGCCACAGAGGATTCAAATATACAGATAATAGTTTATTCTCTCTTTACTGTTTAGGTTGAGGAAATGTAGCCTGTCTCTACTGCAGCCAGTGGAATTATTTTAGCATTTCATCAGCATAAATTAAAAGAAAGCCTGACCTTAAATATATTAACATCTTTTTCCTTGATATAGAGCATAGGAAAACAAAACAACTCCTCCCCACAAAATGGGGATTTTTTTGTTTTTGCCAAATATCTCCCTGAAAGTTAATGGTTTTGGCATTAGGCACACGAGCTGACTAAATTATTATAATAAATATTAATTTTTAGACCCCCATGCTTGAAAACCTCCATGCTTTAACTTAGATAATTATAAAATTAGCTTCTGGTTGCTAGGGCAGTGGCCCAATCAATATGAAATCAAGAAGTGGAGAAGACTATCACCTTCCCAGCAGACTATAAATCACATTTTCAAAATTGTAATTAATCACTCACCTAGAGAGAATAATTACTTCAGATGGAAAGTGAAATATCATTTTCTCCATTGTCCTCTAGATCATCAAGTAGGTGATTGAGAACATTATTTATCTTTGCAAATAAAATTTCCAGATACTTTCATAAGGCTGGAATAAGAACTTTATATATACAAAAGCTAGTACTTGCCTAAAACTTTCTGGGTACTATGAATAGAATAGCACAATACTTTTGCATTATGGTATACAACTGAGTGTTAAAGCATTTCCTTGTGGTCACATACCTGTAAATGTAAGGTTAAGGTGAGCAGGATGAGGTCTTTTCTTAGGGATATTTCTTAAAATCTGTTCTGTAGCATCTCCTATGGTATGATCAACCCAGCCTACAAATATCTGTAAAGTGTTGACAAAAATTTAAACTTACTCTCTCTTTCTTTTTTTTTCTTTTTTTCTCTTTTTTCTCTAGATCAGAAATCTGACTATACTGGTAAATGAACTAGAATCACTGGACAAAAACAACATCCTGGCAATTCGTCGACAAATTGCATCTCTGCAGAATCGATTGAAAGAGTGTGAGGAGAGCAGAAACAAAACTACAGTACCCCCTTATTTCCCACCAGGTAAGCATTTCACCTGTATACCAGATAAAAACCAACATAATACATGGGTAGAGCAGTAAAAGCAAAGATTTCTTTCTTAATATGAAATAGAATTGTAATGATACTACTTAGCTCTTGACAAATTGAGAAGACAGCTCCTAATGTTTCATCAGTGGGTTCAAAAGGAAAATGAGGGCAGGGAACAAACTCTTCCAGACACAGTAACTGCTTTCGACTGGAAAAAGTTGTAATCTTTCTCTCAGCTGCAGTGTGAAAACTGAATCTTTACCTCCCTTCTCTCTTTCAAAAAAATTACTTTTTTTT